>JBBPDH010000022.1:4481607-4495221 GCA_037974565.1 Clupeocharax schoutedeni
CGAATTTGTTACAGAAGTTGTGTACACTCTCTGCCCCATTTCTCCGATCCCGGGTTTTCTAACGCATTAGCGCTTGGGCGGAACTAACTTTACCCTAGCATTGCGTATTTCCGGTTTTCGTGAAGGTCCATACTGACCCACTTTTTTCCATTTCATTGTTTCTTTTTTTTCTTTCCATTTTTTTCTCTTTTCCCGCCATATAACTGAACCGTCTGCTTCCTGAAACGTCCTTCTCTGATTTGTTGAGTTACTCGCCCAGGTAGTTTCTGATTGGTCGGAGCTCTTGTACATGAAGCGTTGCTGGGGCAGTTTGAAGACATTCGCGCTTTTTACTCTGGTCAGCTGGACAGGGTCGAAGGACAGAAATACGCGTACAGTTTCCCGTAACATACCTCACACACAATAATCTGTTTTTGTTTTGCTTTTGCACTTTGTTTCACCATAAGTCAACATGCACGTCATCAAGCGTGGTGAGTTTGTGTCTCTGTTTCTCGCCTGGATTCTCTGTTTACCTAGCATGTTTTTGTTAAATAATGAGTCTATTTTAAAACGTCTAATAAGATGTACTGGAAAAATGTGGCTGGTCTTGTACTGGAAAGCTCTAGTATTTCAGCTAGCATACAGTGACTGCTAACTTAGTACTTTGCACGTTAGCACCTTTTTTACTATCTGACCTCATATTCTCTGCATTTATTTTTCTAGCCATGTTCATCATGTCAACCCATGTTTAATATTTTCACTACGTGTTGACAAAACGAGTAAGATTAATGTATCGATTATCTTAGCTGTGAAAATGGCAGTAGAAGAAGCTAGCATGTTAGCTCCAGAACGTTTTGTGACTCGTTTCCAAAATAGAAGCTCCTAAACAGCTGGTTCGCATGCGTTAAAATAAACGTATTAACAAAAAGAGCGTAATTGGAGTGTATCATTTGTTTAGAAATACATGTTTATGCAGAGTGCTTGCTGGCTGTATTCTCTTTGTCAATGTTGTTGGCGCCAAATCGCCTTTTCAGTCAGAACAAGAAGAGCAGCTTGTTGGTAGTTTTTGAAGCATTTAGCCAAAGCGAGTACCTTTTGGATTTTTTGCCCACCTTGACTCCTGGAGCCACAAACTGAGCCACAGGCGGATTTTTTTGGTCTTTTTAAATTTTTATTTTCCTTTGATTTATGTTCGAATAAACTGTCTACAATAAAGATATATGTATTCTGTGTGTACACAACGTTGACTGTTCTTTTTTTTGTACAAATTTGACGCGTTTGTTTTCACACTAATAAACGCGTTCTATTCAGTTATATATACTAAGCTGTTGTCAAAGTATTACGAGCGCAACCTATTGTAGATCTCTTTGCTTTGCTTTAACTTTGTGTGCTTAAAATGACAATTGTTAGGTGCCTTCATACTGTCTTCTTTTGCAGATGGACGCCAAGAGCGAGTGATGTTTGATAAAATTACCTCCCGTATTCAGAAGCTCTGTTATGGACTCAACAGTGACTTTGTTGATCCTGTATGTAGGAAGAGTCTTGCGGTCTTTGAATAACATGTTATGCTGTAATATAGAGACTTTGTAGAAACAGTGTTAACATTCCTATGTGCAGTTCATTAAGTTGTACAAAGAGTACATTTTTTTGTTTTTGTATTTTGTGTTTGTTTTAGCCCATCGAATTTTTTTACCATATGTTTGCAGACGCAGATCACAATGAAAGTGATCCAGGGTCTGTATAGTGGTGTGACCACTGTTGAATTGGACACCCTGGCTGCAGAGACTGCTGCCACCCTCACCACCAAACATCCTGACTATGCTATCCTAGCAGCCCGCATTGCAGTCTCCAACTTGCACAAGGAGACCAAGAAGGTCTTCAGTGGTGAGTAATTTTATGATTAACTTGTTGTAAAGAGAGCTCCAGAATGTTTTATGGTGAACCTGTACAAATATTTGTATGGCTTTTATGGTGTTTTGCTGCAGATGTTATGGAGGACCTGTACAACTATGTGAATCCACTGAATGAACGACATTCACCAATGATTGCTAAGGAGACCCTGAACATAATTTTGGCTAATAAAGATGTAAGAATACATGTAGAGCTCTTTTGCTTGTTTTTGTTTAGTTGTATAGTTTAGCATGAAACTCGATCTTTTTTTGCACTTTCCACAGCGCCTCAATTCAGCTATCATTTATGACCGGGACTTCTCTTACAACTTCTTTGGCTTCAAGGTAGATGTTTTTGATGGTAGTCCTGATGTATATCGAAATTAGCTTTGTTCACTATCAGAAATCCATGGTGTTCATTCCCTTCACCACTGAAAATTGTGTTTTCTCTTTAGACCTTGGAGCGATCATATTTGCTTAAGATTAATGGAAAAGGTATGTGATATTAAACACAATTTTAATGTTACTCCAAGTGTGAGGAAGTATTATTTACCTCTTGCTTTACATTTTTTGTATGCAGTTGCTGAGCGGCCTCAGCACATGCTGATGAGAGTGGCAGTTGGGATTCATAATGAGGATATTGCTGCTGCCATTGAGACCTACAATCTGCTGTCTGAGAAATGGTTCACTCATGCTTCTCCTACACTCTTCAATGCTGGCACTAACCGACCTCAACTCTCCAGGTACACACCAGGCAGGGAGACTGTTGCAGTAAAGAGTTTGAACAAAAGGGGGCAGTTTGGAAAAATAAACTAAGTCTAGAGATGATGAGGGCATTTGCCCTTTTCTCACATTTACACTAGTATTTTGTATACTGTTTTCCAAATACAATTAATATATTTAAGATGAGAAGATAAACCTTAATAGTCCCAAAAGTGGGAAATTTGCATAGTTTTGGAAGAAAGGGCCATATATCTTAAAGGCCCATACAATTTAACACTGCACCTGAGCAGGATTATTAACTGTAGTCTGTAGTATTGGGATAGTATTGTATTGCATGTTATCCCCCTTTAAATACAAACCTGGTCTCTTAATTTTTTTGTAACAGTTACTGATGTTTGTTAATTACAGAGGACAGTGGATTCAGGAAACTGAACAGTTATTGACTCTGTTTTATTAAAGTGTTGTTGTTTGCAGCTGTTTCCTGCTTGCTATGCGGGATGACAGCATTGATGGGATCTATGATACACTGAAGCAGTGCGCCCTGATTTCTAAATCGGCGGGAGGCATTGGTGTAGCAGTGAGCTGCATTAGAGCTACAGGCAGCTACATTGCAGGAGTAAGTACTAATTACAGACCACAGTAATATCAAATGGAGTTGAGTGAATGAAAATCCAAAGTAATATCCATCCTTCTTTCCATAGACAAATGGCAATTCAAACGGACTGGTTCCTATGCTCCGTGTTTACAACAACACAGCTCGCTATGTTGACCAGGGAGGGAACAAGGTGGGAACAAAAAAAAACCAAGGTTTTTTTTAACTGTAGCAAACTCAACAAGTGTTGAATAGAAAATAATCCCGCTTAACCCGTCTTTCCACAGAGACCTGGAGCATTTGCAATGTACCTGGAGCCCTGGCATTATGACATCTTTGAGTTTCTAGAGCTGAAGAAGAACACTGGAAAAGAGGAGCAGAGGGCAAGAGACCTGTTCTATGCTCTCTGGATCCCAGACCTCTTCATGAAGAGAGTAGAGACCAATGCAGTAAGTAGAGAATAAGTAATGGCACTGTATATATTATTGGATTGATAGGCGGCATATACTTTTTTGCATTCATTTTCCTCAGGCTGATTCATGAGTAATTTTACTTTTTTCAGGATTGGTCTCTTATGTGCCCAAATGACTGTCCTGGTCTGGATGAATGCTGGGGAGAAGAGTTTGAAAAACTGTACACTAGGTAGGACACTATTATCGGTCATCCCTTGGATGGCTTTCTCTTGATTCTTCACATAGTGTTTTTTTTTTTTTTTCTAGTTCCAAATTAAAATAAACTCAATTTTTTCCAAATTTGGTTTTTTTTTTTTTTTTTTCAGTACAGCAACCATCTAATTTTCTGTATTTTTATGTGAGCAAATATTTTTGTTGCAGGTATGAGAAGGAGAGCAAGGCAAAGCGGGTAATTAAGGCCCAGCAGTTGTGGTATGCTATTATTGAGTCGCAGACTGAGACTGGCACTCCCTACATGCTCTACAAGGATGCCTGTAATAGGAAGAGCAATCAGCAGAATCTAGGAACCATCAAATGTAGCAACTTGTGTACAGAAATTGTGGAGTATACCAGCAGGGATGAGGTGAGATCTTCCAAAGAATGTCAATGTTCAGATGTTTATGCATATTTTGTTATGGTAAAGGAATGTGATTGATATTTTAGATTAATATGATTATCCTCCAACCTGGCAAATCTACCTGGTTTTGTATTTGTAGGTGGCTGTTTGCAATCTAGCATCAATAGCTCTCAACATGTATGTCACCCCTGAGAGAACATTTGATTTCCAAAAGTTGGCATCGGTTACCAAGGTCATTGTTAGAAACTTAAACAAAATCATTGACATTAATTATTACCCAGTTGCTGAGGTTAGTGCCGTTTTGTACATATTTTTTTTGTAAATATAAAAAAATGCTTTTTTAAAAAACAATGTATTTTAGTGGTTTGATGCTAAGATTGTGTCTCTCCCCTGTCAACAGGCAGAGAAGTCAAACAAGCGACACAGGCCCATTGGTATTGGGGTGCAAGGGCTAGCTGATGCGTTTATCCTCATGCGGTTCCCTTTCGAGAGTGCTGACGCTCAACTCCTCAACACACAGATCTTCGAAACCGTCTACTATGCTGCCTTGGAATCCAGCTGTGATCTGGCTGCTGAACAAGGCCCATATGAGACCTATGCTGGCTCTCCTGTTAGCAAGGGTGTAAGTTTTTCAGCCCAAGTGTTACTTAAGCTCACTGAATGAGGTGTAACAGTGCTGACACAACATTCCATCTATCAGATAAAGCTAGTTTGACCAAGCATTATTTCTTAGCTGACATTTGTTCAGATAGGTCTCAGGTTGTGTGCATCATTAGGGTTTTACAGTGTACCAATAGACTTTATTTTTAATCTCCACAGATCCTGCAGTATGACATGTGGGACAGAACCCCTACAGACTTGTGGGATTGGAAAGTGCTGAAGGAGAAGATTGCTAAGTTAGTAAATTCTTCAGTAATGATCATTCATGCCATATATTTGAAGACATGAAATTCCTAATTGTGACCTTTGTTTGCAGGTATGGTGTTCGTAACAGTTTGCTGTTGGCACCCATGCCAACTGCTTCTACAGCACAGATTCTGGGCAACAATGAGTCCATTGAACCATACACCAGCAACATATACACACGCAGAGTACTGTCTGGAGAGTTCCAGGTAAGAAGGTCCCTTGTTCATATTATAAGTGATGTTTTCTCTAATACCTAGAATATCTTTTTTTTCTTTGTAATGATATTTGTTGCCATTGCCCATCCTTCAGATTGTAAATCCTCACTTGCTGAAAGATCTCACAGAACAAGGCTTGTGGAGTGAAGACATGAAGAATCAGCTGATTGCTCATAATGGATCAATTCAGGTTGGTATGCTGTAACAATATTCACAAATAGGAAAATATTTCATTTATATTTGAGTTATTGTATTGTAAATTTGTTTGTACTAAAATAAAACAAGTGATGGCAATAGGCTTACTGATTTCAAATAGGTTTCTGTTGGGAAAACAAATGTCAAATATCAAATACAGCCCTCTACTATGTAATTTGTTTGACAGATAGACAAAAATGTTTTTTGCAGGGTATTCCGACAATCCCGGAAGATCTGAAGGAGTTGTATAAAACTGTGTGGGAGGTTTCTCAGAAGGTTGTCATTAAGATGGCAGCTGACAGAGGAGCTTTCATTGACCAGAGCCAGTCCCTGAATATCCACATTGCTGAGCCCAACTATGGAAAGCTCACCAGTATGCACTTTTATGGCTGGAAGCAGGTGAGTTATAGTTAGGGATGGGTATCGTCAAGGTTTTAATGGTATTACTACTTCTATGGATACCACTTATCAATTCGGTACTTTAACTGTACTCTTATCGGTACTTTGTTTTGTTTTTTAATTAAAAAAACTAAAATTGAAGACCGAAAACACTATTTTTTTATGTAAAATAATTACCTATAGCTAAGCAAACGCCAACACCACCACTGTTACCTGTTGCCACTGTAACTTTAGGAGGCTCCAGTCCGTAACACTGTATTGTCAAGAGTATCTTCATTACTATCTTAAAAAATGGATATTAAACAATATCCTGCTCTAAACTTTAAACCAGACGAACTGGCCAATATGAACAAATGTACTGGAACAGAGCTGTCATGCACAAATATGTGGACAAAAGTATAGGGATGCTCTCTCACTCAAAAAAAAAAACCACACACACGGTCATCCACACTGTCACCCATTTCGCTCTGGAAATCACCTTTAGCGAAGAAACGAAAACGAAGCCCATTTGTTGATTGTACCACAAACGGGAGAGCCCCGTGACGGGGTCGTCTCTTCTAAGCTGGGCGGATTTGATCGGCTAAAGTTATCACACAGCCCGACGAGACATCTAATGATTGTGTCCACCTGTGCTTAGTGAATGTTCGTTAGTGTCCATGTCGTGTGATTGGATGGGTGGGAAAAACCTGGCTGAGCCAGAGAGATGGTGCGTCGTCACAACTAACAACCCAGTTTCTACTGTGAAGCTGTTTTCGAGAGTTGGAGGGAATGTGTGAAACTCCAGAGAAAAGTATGGTCTGTATTCTCCTTTCTGTTTAGTGGATAGAAGGACTATCCATCCCATGTTTGTGTAGCGGTGTGTATACACCTTTGAAAACGTATTACTGGGCAGGGCTGAAAGTCAGTAACCATACTTTGGATCGTTTGGCTCTCTCCGCCATCGTCGCTCCATAAGCGCGAGCTCTCTCGTGTTGTGTGCGGGCGAGCTCTGTGTACTGCAGAACAGACTACATTTCGTGTGTGAGATTGCAAATAACAGCAGTGCAGGTGAATAACGAATATTATAAAGTTACAAAAGGCTGGTCAGGTAAAAAATGCTAGGTAATATTTATTTAACAATAATAAATAGGACATTTATTTATTTTTTTATTTCTCCAGTACAGACAGTAGAATTGTTAACGTCAGAGCTTATAGGTCCCCCGGTCTTTTATAATTAGGCACCGGGACTGATTAAGTACCAGGTCTCGGTAACCATCCCTAGTTATAGATCAACTTAAATTTGGATTTATAGAGGAACATGTTTATGGAATGGATGTGCCAAACAACTACATTAATTTGTGGAATTCTTTTAACAGGGACTTAAGACTGGCATGTATTACTTGAGGACAAAGCCAGCTGCCAACCCTATCCAGTTCACTCTCAACAAAGAGAAGCTCAAAGAAGCACAGGCAAATAAGAGCAGTGAAGAAGAGATCAAGGAGCGGAACAAGGCTGCAATGGTGTGCTCCTTGGAGAATCGGGATGAATGCTTGATGTGTGGCTCTTAATCACTTATTTTTCATTTCACCATCACTGCCTCTTACAAGTTTCTGCAGTAACTGTCTCGTACTATCACCACCATCATTTTAGATTAAATGTTTGAATTACTACAGAAACAAAGTTTGCTTTGCTGATGCTGTTTCTGTTCCTCCTATGTTCTTTCTGACTTCTCTTGTAGTACTGTACATATGCTTATAATTCAAGACCTAACACAAGTCTCCATATTTATTGCAGTTTGGTATTCTGTACAGATTTTGCTGTGGTCCTGGTGTCAGTTTACATGTTTGAAGCACAAATATCAGAAGCAGCCTGACTGTAGTACAAAGTTACTAAAATCTGGAAAGAATATTTTTACATAGTAAAATGGAAGTTTTGTACAATATCCTATTTTTCAATAACTGCACTTGTTGCAGGATTTTTAAATACTGACAACCTACTGCTAAGGTTTGTGCATGGATCTACATGTCTGTTGGCTTTATTTTATGTATGCTGCAGGTGCCAGATTAATTAATAACCATGGGACCTATGTGAGAAACCCCAACTGTGTTACAAACAGCAGGTCTTTGGCAAGCTGCAACCTGCACACAGGCCATGGGGACAATTACAACTCTCATTCATCAAAACCTGTTTCACCATCTCTTTTTGGTTGTGGTGGAAAAAGTGAATAAAGGTTTATATTGAATCTTGGAGAGATTATATTGAGGAGCGGGCTCAGGTTCTACAATATGGCCACAAGGAGCATTACATCGTGTTATAATTTACAGGAGACATAAGAACTAGTATGGTATATTTTCAGACGTTGAGCATTAGATTAGACTGCATTAATACAAATACATTGAAATAACATTTGAACGTTTACCCTAGTGTACACAACTAGTCAAAGGTTTGGGGACACTTTTCAAAACCTTATGAGCATGCTGCTTTAGTAGATGGCAATTAACTGGGAGATCAATACAGTGTATTTTCGGAAACTTGATTGTAAAAACACTCCCACAGTAGCTTTGACTGCTTTATACTTTTATTTTCCAAACCGCTGTTATCCTAAAAAGAAACATCTTTCTACTCTTTGGACCACTTATTTTAACCCAGTTTAAAAAAGGGTGCTGGAGCTGGTCACATGGCGGATGGCAAAAAAGTACCCTGCACAGTTTGCCTGACAAGCATGTCTTTGGACCTACACAAACCTAGATAGAACATGAAACTCCACAACCGAGGATCTTCTCCCTGAGGTGAAAGGTGTCCCCAAACTGTTTATGTATAGTAACAGTATAAATAATTATTGTAAAACAGTAACTTTAAATGCTTTTAAAATGTTTGTCTCTAGTAAGTTTTAGGACAAAGCTAGATGGGAGCTATTAAGGGCAAGCTGAGAGGTCCAACTCTTGAGAGCCAAAGCCAGTGTCCTGCGAGCTGTTGCTGCTTGTGGGAGAAGTTGCATCACTCAGTTTAAAATCTTCACCATTTTTCCTTTCCTCTATTTGCTTAGCCATGAAACTTGCAATTCCATTTTTCTTCTCAAACACGTCTACGTTGCTTTCCCCTCCTCCATGTCAGCATACTTCTCACCCACTTCAAATCCAGTTCCTGCTTCATTCTCATTGGATATTTCATCCCTCATATCTACTGTTGTCTGACCATTGTTGGCTTCCTCTTTTTCAGCACTACTACAGGCTTGGCCCTCAAAACAAGAAACCTCTTCACTGACCTCAACCTCTTCACCACTGGCTTTCTCCTCTTCCTTGCTTTCTGCGGAAGCTTCAGCCACTGCTTTCCTCTCACGGACACTTACCTCAAAATCCCCACCCGTTTCTTTTTCTACTGCATCGCCCTGTCCTCCCTCTCCTATGACTGTCTCATCGTGCATGTTTGCCCATCTTGTGTCTTTCTGCTCCACATTCTCAGGGGTTTGATGGTGTACGTTTACCAGCAGAGGTGTGTTTCTACTCTGTGATGGTACTCCACTGCTTCCAAATCCCTGGAAGTTGTTTTTTGCCCCTTTGATGTACCTCCCTAGTACAGCAGAAGTACTGGTCTGTGAAGGATCTGCTTTGGCCTCTTCTATGTCTAACAAGGTTTGATGAATTGTCTCAATCTCTACATGCAGCCGTCCAACCACTTTGCTGAGCTCTGTCAATCGATTCCCAATATCTACAGAAAAAGCTTATTAGCAACAGCACTGAAAACAACGTTAAAAAATTATTTCAATCCATAATATAAACCAAAGTAAATAATACAGTTTTCCACACCTTTGCGTTTTGTCTCCTCGAACTCTCTCCGTGCAGACTCTATATAGCGCTGCACCAGAGCTCGAATGACTTGATGTTTGTAAGACACTTTTTCATCTAGACCTCCATCATTTTTCAGCGGTCCATTTGACTGCACATCATGGACAATAAAGATTTTGCAGGAAATTATTTAAATAATGTACAATGTTTCCTAGAGCCAGATTTAACTTTACTCACCATAGAGGCAATGGGTGGATAATCTGGAGTTGAATTCAGTTTGCAACAACAGCAGATTCTTCTGAAAATTCCCCTAAAAATAAAAATGAGAAAATCCTGAATTCTGGGGATGCCTTGACTGTTTTATTAAGAATTATTTAAAAAATCAAATGGATCACCGTATGAAGTAGAACAGGGCCTTTGGTGAGGGAATAATGTTGAAGGGGACAGGCATTGTGAGTCCCTCTCTGAAGTATGTAAGATAGAGCTTAGAACGGGCAAATTTCCACTCCACATCAGCATCATCCTACAAGGAATCATCAAATGATTTAATGTTTATCTGTCCATGGAGAAACTGGATTTTGGTTATGTGGCACATAAAAATGACTGCACTCAGCAGTCTCACCTCAATCTTCTGAAAGGAGTTTGTGATCATAGCAATGAGCATATTCAGCAGCACAATGACAATCAAAAGTGTGAAGATACCATATAGGATTCTCCCCACAAACTCCGCCACAACATAGTCAGGCATATCCACATACTCCTTGTTGACAACCCCAAACATTGTCCAAAACAGGAACTGGAAGGTCTCATTAAACCTGGAAAGCATGTATGGGACTGAATTTCTGTGCAAACAGCAATATTTTAAACAATGTTTGTACAGGACTTTCAGATTTGCCATTTCTGGTATGAAAAGTGCAGACCTTCCAAGCTGCGGTGAGATGACATAAGGAACGTAAATATTGTTGATTCCACACAGAAAAGCTGTACCAATGATCATCAGAATAAACAAGAACCTGGGGAGAGAACATCACAGTTGAAAAGGCAAATATTGAAAATGATCTTTTACTGAATACTCAAAACCATTTTAAACAAGTGTGTAAATATTTGACAGTATATGCATTATTGACAAAGAAAAGCCACCTTTACTTTGTCAATAATATAGTCACCCTTTACTCCCTTATGCATGATATTTTACTTTAATTAGTTAAAAACATGCTAAGCATCTACTAATCATGTGCAGTGGACGATTCAGATAATGTGTTATCAAAGCTCATTTTACATATTGGCTACATTTGCCTTATAAGCTCTGGTGCAACACACAAGAAGCAAATGTTATACACCAAACATGTCTTGGCTGACTGAGTGCAAACAAGTAAAAGCACTTCAGGTGGTCTCCTTTTCTACCTTATCATGTCATCAATCATCTTCCCCATAGAAATTTGGAGAGTTCCCAGAGATTCTTGAGCAGGCAGGATGTATGCCAGACGTGTGAAACTGAGCATGCTGGTCACAGCAAAAAGCACTTCTGCTATCAGCTGAGGGTCCTCCTGGTGCCATTCTTTACGCACTGTGGGGGAGTCACACAAATGTGTTTTTTCACTGCATATAATGGGATGAAAAAAACCCCATGTACTCATCTAAACTTATTTGCTTGTTTGTGGGCCCATCCTTCAGGTCCTTACTCATTTAAATACATTATTTAAATATAGTAGTTACTAAATCAAACACAGATAGAATAATCAGACTGAAGGGGTAAATAGTACAACAGCCAGTCAAAAATAATTCCAAAATAATGAATTTTTTTTTAAAAGTAAAAATAAATGCAAACATTTTACATTCTAAGAACAATTCGAATGAATGTTTTCGGATTTTGTGATTTTTCTTATTTAAATTTAAGCACCCTTAAACAGATCAGTTGATACATAGCACTGTATGAAAGAACTTGTTTGGCTGAAAATGTATTTATCTGTAATGGACTGACTGCTTCCTCACTAGTCTGAGTGAAGTAAACGCACTCCTCTTCACTTCCAGGTGACCGACAGAGGATGTAGCCTTTGAGCAAGATGACTACTCGCAAGGTGAAGGAGGCCAGATACATGCTGAGCACAATCATATCCAGACAGTTCCACAAATCCAAAAAGTAGCTCTGTAGGCCCTCGATCCACACCTCCTTACACTCAAACCAGAAGAAACCTGAAGAATGATGCAAATAAAAATGACACTGGCTATCTATTTGATTTACTGAATGTAATTATCATGATCTCTTCTCCACAGCTGGAGCTTAAATAAACTATACTCCGTTATCATGACTTAAGTGCCGTGATATATGAAACACTGGTGCCTACCAGCAACCCACACCATATGGAAAGAGTTGTGCAAGATGTTCTGCTGCCTGGATGCAAATGAATCCCGATACATTTCCATGGTGATGGATTCCCCTAACAATGTAATGAGGAACCACAAATAAGAAGCAGAGTGAAGGAGGAATTTGATCACCGGCACCTTCAAAATCTTCCCCACCTAAAACAGATGACACAAGTTGCATTTAATGTATAGGTTACGGAAATGTGCTTGCTAGCATTCATGCACCCAAAGGTCTCTTGCATAACTTAGCATAATAATTTACTTCTCTGTGTTTTTATTTTTAAACAAACAATTACTATCGCTTAGGACCAGTATTAATGCAATTAAAACTGTAACAAAGATCACAGCTACTATTAAAAGCTGCTGAATGAATAGGCTTAATACCTTTGTTTTTGGTGCAATCCAGTATATGAGACAAAGGAAGGGCATGCAGAGAAAGATTCCCACAGACACTAGGAGTTTCCATGCTGTCCTGCTGCCCCTCCAGCCTGGCAAGTTTCCACACCAGATGGAGGAGAGGACCTGCTGGCAGATCGGGTGGGCTACAAACTGGAGATGATCAACACATAATATTATAATATCTCTAAGATAATAATATACAAATTACTGTTTGTGATCATTTGTGAGTCTAATTATTAGTCTCATTTACACATGTGGACAAAATTGTTGGTACCCTTCGGTCAATGAAAGAAAAACTCACAATGGTCACAGAAATAACTTTACGGTTTAAAAACCGTGAATGTTAACAAATAAAAGTCAGACATTGCTTTTCAACCATGCTTCAAAGGAATTATTTAAAAATGATGCCAACTTAATATTTTGTTGCACAACCTTTTGAGGCAATCACTGCAATCAAACGATTCCTGTAACTGTCAATGAGACTTCTGCACCTCTCAGCAGGTATTTTGGCCCACTCTTCATTAGCAAACTGCTCCAGTTGTTTTTCGGTTTGAAGGGTGCCTTTTACAGACGGTATGTTTCAGCTCCTTCTAAAGATGCTCAATAGGATTGAGGTCAGGGCTCATAGAAGGCCACTTTAGAATAGTCCAATGTTTTCCTCTTAGCTATTCTTGGGTGTCTTTAGCTGTGTGTTTTGGATCATTGTCCTGTTGCAAGACCCATGACCTGCGACGGAGACCAAGATTTCTGACACTGGCAGCAGATTTTTCTCTAGAATCCCTTGATAGTCTTGAGATTTCATTGTACCCTGCACAGATTCAAGACACCCTTTCCGTCTATCTGTCTGAGAACTTAGAGCTGATGTGCCTTGGCAAAAAGTTCAGTTTTTGTCTCATCTGTCCATAGGACATTCTCCCAGAAGTTTTGTGGCTTGTCAACATGTAGTTTGGCATTTGAATTTTTATGATTTATTTTCAACAATGGTCGCCTCCTTGGTCGTCTCCCATGTAGTCCACTTTGGTTCAAACAACGATGGATGGTGCAATCTGACACTGATGTTCCTTGAGCATGAAGTTCACCTTCATCTCTTTAGAAGTCTTTCTGGGCTCTTTTGTGACCATTCGGATTATCCGTCTCTTTGATTTGTCATAAATGTTCCT
>JBBPDH010000022.1:4518505-4533321 GCA_037974565.1 Clupeocharax schoutedeni
TTTCTAAAGAATGCTTTCAGCACCTTGTTGAATCAATGCCATGTAGAATTAAGGCAGTTCTGAAGGCGAAAGGGGGTGAAACAACGTATTAGTATGGTGTTCCTAATAATCCTTTAGGTGAGTGTATATGCAGTACCTGAGTTCCAGGTACTGGGGTGAAAGGGTTGGTGGTGCGAAGCACAGGCTGGTTGTACATAATAGGCTGGGGTGCCATTAAGGGGACTGAGCCCATCTGACCCATTGGAGGAGGAATCTAGAAGAAAACAAATATAGACACAGTGAGACTTTAAAAAAATGTATTACTAAACATTTACTCATGAAATATGTACAGATCAAACATTGGAGATCAAATTGACAAATTATTACTAAAAATAATGTACTTCTCCTGATCTACTGTTGTTTACTGTCCAGAAAGAGTTAAACAAATCATGGTACTCAAAAGAATAGAGGAAATGTAAGCAATAAATTAAGAGTACTGTTTGTTTTACCTACCATCCCATAAACAGGCACTTGGGGGGTTGTCACTGGAAATGCTACCGGAGCTGGTGCCTAACAGGTAAAACAAGATTTATATCATAAGTACTGTATTTACATATGGGTGAAATGTTACTGACAAATTAATATAACATTGTCTTTGAATCAACTAATAAAAAGAAAAAGTGCCACATAATACATCATAAAATGGTTACATAAGAAATCACAGAGAAGCCTTACATAGCCAGTATAAATCATTCCATTCTGCAGCAAAAAAGAGGAAAGGAAGAAAAACGGGTTAGCAAGAACTACGATCTGCAGTTTCTGCTGACATAAGCTTTTGATTTGCAATCTCCTTTACAATTGTGTTGCAATATCCAGACCTTGGGGAAATAAGTCTAAACTAAGAACAGGGTTTATACAGAGATTCTTAAGTTGAATTTACTACCTTTTTACTAACTTCACAATATTTTTTACTACCAGCGCGACTTCAAGCTTCAACTGTCGCAGCGTAAAGTGTGAAGTAAAGTATTTAAATCTCTCAAATTAATAACATATTTCCTCACAATTTAACGAGAATTACAACTTTACTTCAACACTTGACACAAAAACTGGCCAAATAGAGAGAGAGAGAGACAGACAGACAGAACCAGAGAAAGAAAGAGAAAGAGAGAGAGAGTCAGAAAGGGGCTCTGTAGGTGTGCGTGTGTGCGTGTGTGTGTGTGTGTGTGTTAGAGCGAGTGTGTGAGTTACATTTAAGTACACAGGAGCTCTACCACAGGAGCAGGATTAATCAAGATGTCACAGCAGGCCTTGGTCCACAGGATATACTCAATATATAAAAAAAAATGTATAACAGTTAAAAGACTGGACCTTTAGAATGAACAGCTACATACGGTGGCCCTGAAGGGCAAAACACAACGACAAGTTCAGAAAACACGACGACATTTCACAAAACGGAAAGGGTACGACAACACTTCTTGTTTGTGATTAGACAGTACCCATATCACTCACGACAGACCACACTTCTTGTTTGTGATTGGAAAGTACCCATGTCACTTATGACAGCGTGGGTTCAGTTCATGTAGCATCCGCATTAAAAGCCAGGTTTCCATCCAAAGAGTTTTTGCGAAAAAATATTTACCGCTTCAATTTTTTTTACCAATATAAATGGGGATATTTTAAAAATATAATAATGGTGTATCTTTAAAATATAATAATGAAAGTGAATCCAACGTGTACTGGCAGCTTAATTAAGAGTGTTTTCATACAAGTTTTTTTTCTGTGCTGCCCGTGGAACCGTACCATATGACCCACGGCCCGGGACCAGTCCGCGGCTCGGGGGATGGGGCCACTGCCTAGAGCTTGAAGAAAGTACCCCCCAGTGCGAGGAAACCCAAGGGGCCGGGAGAGACCACGGAATAAGACCTTCTGGGAGGAGGTGGTGGAGAGACACTTCGCATAGAATCTCTATCGATGCTGAATTTATGCGCTAAAGTTAAACGAAAAAAATATTATGTCGACATTTATCAATAATTAGCATTTCCATCAGTAAAAAAAAATACCGCTAAATATTTTTTCACAAAAACTCTTTGGATGGAAACCTGGCTTGTAATGCGGATGCTACGTGAACTGAACCCACGCTGTCGTAAGTGACATGGGTACTGTCCAATCACAAACAAGAAGTGTGGTCTGTCATGAGTGACATGGGTACTGTCTAATCATAAACAAGAAGTGTGGTCCTACCCTTTCCGTTTTGTGAAATGTCGTCGTGTTTTCTGAAATGTCGTTGTGTTTTGCCCTTCAGGGCCACCGTAGCTACACACTGGAATTTAAAACAAATGGTACAATTAGGGCCTTGGAAAAAAAGAGAAGGAAACTAGCTAACCTCCTGAGACCCGGCCCACTCATTTCTGTCCTTTATAGTGGACATTTAGTGTTCTGTAGAGGAGACCCTGGGCTCCAGTGGGAGTCCTGTGAGGGTTTGCATGCTGGGAGCAAGGACTGCAATGAGGAGCAGCAAATGCAAGATGTTCCTCTGCAGAACCAAAAAGAAAACCAGGACCATCACAGCTAAACTCTCCAGAGGAGGTTCTAGGACTTATAATTCACTGCTGACCTAAAATACATGATTTGTTGTCTTTGCAAGCAACAAGCAACAGAAGAGAGATACAGAATTGTATTGTTTTGATCAAATTGAACGTGTTTTTGTGTTAATATCACATTTTTTATTTTCTAAATTCAGGTCTATTTTCACATGGAAATCGTCCTGTTGTCCTCTACAATGGACATGCTGGAAAATTAAAATAAAAAATATATTCAAAGAATTTTACATTGTATGGTGTTTTTTTTAGACCCAAATAGAGGAGATTACACAGAAAAATAAACTGTGAGACTTTTCTCTTTGGTTCTCAGGTAAAGTGTAATTTTACACTATAATAACAGCACTTCATTAACAAATAACTTACAAATATATTAACTTCAACACTGGACACAAAAACAGGCCAACACAAACACACACAGATCAAGAAACAGGTAGAAAGAGAGAGCGAGCGACAAAGGTAGAGAGAGAGAGCAACAACGAGAGAGAGAGAGAGAGAGACTGGGAGAGAGAGCGAGCGACAGAGGTAAAGAGAGAGCAACAACGAGAGAGAGAGAGGGAGAGAGACTGGGAGAGAGAGCGAGCGACAGAGGTAAAGAGAGAGCGACGAGAGAGAGACAGGTAGAGTGACAACGAGAGAGAGCATGCGAGCGAGACACGTAGAGACAGAGCGACCGTGAGAGAGAGAGAGGCAACGAGAGAGAGCGAGACAGAGACATATAAGAGAGCCTGTAGCCTGCAAGTACTTGCCTAAGCCACTCCTTTAAACGTTCATTTCTCCGGCCAGAGGTCTGAAATCTTGCATTTGTCCAGATCTAAAATACACTATTAGCGAACTCGGCAGCGAGGCAGCCGGGTACCGCGCGCGATGTCACGTGACCTAAACGTGCGCGTGAGGTCAGGTGACATCATTCATATCACTCAGGTCCTACTCGCAATATAAAAATAAATTCACGCAAGTTTAATAATTTAAGGAGATGCACGTAAGTTTAAAAAAATGAAAAACGCATAGGCCCAGTTGGATGGGGGCTTGAAAATGTACTACCTCATCAGATGACATTTACTACTTTTTACTACTTTTTACTGGCTTTAATTTGGCCCAGTTTCATTTACTACCTTTTACTACTTTTTACAACCCCGCAGCAACCCTGAAGAAGACATACACGAAAAAGACTGTAAGACATGTTCAGTTTTAAGAAACAAAAGTTTTACCATTTGTGGCATGGGGATGGAAGCAGGGGGCAGGTGTGTATGCCCCCATGGTGCTGTGCCATTCATGGCTTTAGACTGCCAGTGAGAGGCTGCAGTGGTTTTCTTCTCCAAGTGAGTCCACTGCATCTCTTGCCTAATGATGAGCAAACATTACATAAATTACTTATATACTGCGACTGTACTAAACACTCATTCTTTTTCTTTCATTTAATTTTTTGGAAAACCAATTCCTGGTATGGCCCCCGTGGCCTTAAAATTGAAACATAAGAAATGATCACAGGTTTGTGAGCTACAAACCATAGTTATGGCAGGGTAGTAAAAAAATTACTCTATAGAGACAGTATTCCTTTGACGTTTTAAAGGAAATGGAGATGACTGATCCACTGTGGTGATCCATAATCAGGAGCAGTCAAAGGAAGAAGATTTTCCTGTTGAAGTTTAATGTTTTTTAGTGTGGCCATGGTGTAGTTTTGCTAACATAAGATCCTGTAGTTTATTATTTAGTTCATCTTGGCTTGTTATGGTGCATTCCATGACATGACATGTTTATACAAAAAAATCTTACTTTTTTGCTGTGGGTCCTCCAAAGTGCAAATCTGCAAAAAAAAAAAAAAACTCATAAAGAATCCATATAAAATATTACACTAATTAAACAGAGAAAAAGTCAATAAAAGACCTACTGCCCACTAAGTTGGCCAAAGAGGAGTCCAGGTCATTAGTCAGTAACTTTCCTCCATTGTGGAGTTGTGTGCCTTGACCAAGGACCTGTGAGGAAATGGTGGGCTTCAGCAGTGGCTCTAGAGGACAAACAACCTACAACAACAACAAAAAAGAGACACAAGGGACAAATATTCTGGTTTTATGAATATTTAATTATTACGTATGATTACTTATGCCCTTCACTGTCATTACAAGCAATTAGACTTTTACTCACCAATACAAGGCCCAGTGAAGCAGAGCAGGTTGTACATAAAAGGAAAAACACATAATAATCACATCAATATGAATTAAGATTTAAATAATTCTTTCAAAGGTGAAAATGAATACACAGCTCTGTTGAAGTCTGTGTTTATGTAATTGTTCTTAAATCTTACCTCCCCAGCTGTTGTTATTGGTAGGCAGTGTGGTAGTCTGAACAGGATTGTTGAGGTTGTGTTGAAGGTCAAAATGATCAGTGGCGAAATTATGCACACTATTGGAGGTAAATGACATGAAATAAAATTTTATAAAAATTCTAAATATTCTATAAAAATATTCTAGAACCATAAAATTTGATGAATACCAAAAGTCTTTTACTGAATTGATGTACAGATTAATACATTTCACACGTCTATTTAAACAGTGATGTATAGCTTATGCTCCAGTTTTCTTATGTAAAGCAATTTGACGTTTTGTAAATAAAATTAAGACGGATAAATATGTAGAAATTATTATTATCAGCAGTACAAGAAATATGAACTTTACCCGTTTGTGATGGGTAGATCTGGTGGAGAGAAGAGAAACTCTGTAGCACCGCTGCTGGTGCAGGTACTGCCCACAGACTGCCCACTGGGTGACACTGTTGGGGTCTGCATGCCAGTATCTTTGAGCTGTACTCCCTGAGAGCAGGAATAAGCAAGAAAGGGAAAAAACAGACTAAAAAAGTTTCCTCAATAAATGTAAACTGACTGCAAATGTTTTATAGACTAAATAAATAGAAGTAACTGATGAAATGTACGGGAAAATGAATAGTCTGCTGGAATGCTAGACAGAGAAACAAAATGTTGAGTTTTTTTTTTACCTTTGTAGGCTGCAACCTGTCACCCTCTACCTCCTGAGACCGCTGTTTCTCCTCTCTGCAGGGGACAAGTTTCAGATCTAGATTTTCTCCATAAAAACCTACAGTACAGAATGTCTGTAATATCACAAAATGGTGCTGTTCAAAAAGAAAGTATTTTGTTGTTCTCAGAAGTCAACACAGGCCAAACAACTGTTCATTGTCCATACTGAGGACTAATTTCAAATTGATGTATTAAATAGGGATACACAGATCCCACATTTTCCTCTCCTAATACAGATACAGACATCCCTTCTTGAGACAAAAATGGTGTCTATGTCAGAATGCGGGCTGTAAGGCCCACACTCTGAGCTCCCTCTGAGTAAGGAACAGGCTGGCAGACTGGAATCCATACTCTTGATATGTTTATTAAAGAAAAGCAAAACAAAAGAAATAGGCACTGTGGCCTCTCAGGCTTTATAAGCAAAATAACAGACAGGACTAAGGCAGGAGAAGTGAGGTGATGGAGACATGGGGAATGGAACAGAAAATAAGGCTTATATACAGAACATAATGGGTAGCAAATCAGAAACAGGTTAAACAGAAAAGCACGTGACCAAAATGACTAGGACCATGTCAAAATAAGAGTCCACAAAACCAACATAAACAGAACAGGGCAAAAACAAAAAAACTGTGGTCCCTAGTGGCCACTGACCGTGACAGTCTAAAACAGCGGCACAACCAGATGTCTGAAGAGTTTAATGCCTCTATAAGCAGCTTCAAGAAAGATAATTATAAAAAAAATACACAAAAACATAATGCAATACCTCAGACACTGTTATGCTTTTGGTTTTAAACCTAATTTTTAATTTTGGTTTATAGCAAAATAGCACACACAGGGCAAATTAAGTTATTAAAAAATCTTTAAACACTTGCTTTATGATTATCATTATATATTACTTTAAAAATTTGTGTAGGCACAAATTTTGTTTTGGGTAGACATAATGATCTCTGGTGCCTAACCCCATCAATTTACAAGAATTCAAATTGGTGTAATACACTATTTTCTAGCTACTATTTACAAAACAAAAGATATAAGAAATAGTCATAAATTGTAAAACCTTTAAAAAAGCACTCTGCAGATGCAGCCTATCAGACTAATGCATCATTAAAATGAGAGCCATTTATAAGAATTATAATTGCAGCTTATATGCACCGCACAATGAGGACAGTTCCAATGTAAAATACCTGTTGACAGGAGAGAGCTCTTTGATTTTCTTGCCCTCTAGAGAGGCCAGGTGTTGCTCAAGAGCTTGTAAGAGACTGCTTGGGGCCTTTTGAGGACAAAAGAGAAATTTTAGGCACACCAGGATATATGTGGCTACAGGGTACAATACAAAAGCAGGAAGATTCTCGCACACACACAGACACAAACAAAGGACAAGCACATGAACGCCTACTATTACACTCAACACACAATACATACAATGACACTCCAAGAAATACACTCTCACTCTCTCTTTTCTTCAGACACACATATAAACAGACACAACATATACAGTCACAAAAAGCAGGTCTGCATTACTGACGGAACCTAATAGTGTTTATGAGCCTTTGAAATCAAAGGGGGACAACGCAAAAAGAATTCAGGTGGAGACACTTACACATGCAAAAATGTGTTATTTCCCATGCAAGCTGTCTGACACTTGAAACACTGCTTGTGGAGCAAACTAAGGTCAAGGACCTGAGGTCAAGGAAGGGACTGTAAGACACAAGTACTGGACTGACCTACAAGAGGAACATATTCTGAGCATGCAGAGTATTTCATAATGCACAGATAAAAAAAGCCACAGCAGAAACCTGTTAACCTTTGGATTCCACCTAGATTTCAATTTTTAGGATTGCATTGCAGCACATGAAATAGATCAGCCCATTTATTGTGTGTTAAGAATTGTGCACTGAACATATATCTTTTAATCTTCAAGAAACAAATTAAAACCAAAACCTCTGGAAGCCAAAGGAGGTTAGAAAGACAACTGCTGGATAAGAGCATGGTTTGTGCATTTGGCAAACTGCACAGGTTTCCCCCCAAAAAAATCACAACCAAAAATGTGTAGAAACATTCATTGCTCATGGGGGTTGGTTCTGTTCTTACACAACATTTGCCTTGCAAGCACTAGATGTGTCCACACTGCATGCCAATTTGAGGGAGAATATCCATGAATAACAAAAGAACAGATTTCTCAGACACACAGCTCTAAGGAAAAGACAGTTCAAGAAGAAGCTCACTGAGAAATCTGAAACATATGCAACAAAACAACGGACTGTTAAAAAAAAGAGTACAAAAACAGCAAGAAGTTAAGGAAAGAATAACATGGCTGTAGGAGTGTACAAAAGGCCATGATGTTATCTGTCTCACAACCACAAAACATGAATTTAACCTGAGAAAAAAAATCGTTGCACAGAGGAACATTTTAGAAAGCTACAGCTTTTGTAAGAAGAAGCCTTTGTGCTGCTGATGAAGAAACACTGTTATTAAGGACATTACATAGGCCTTCTGAATACTGCTTCAGCATAGGTGAACAAGGCACTCTTTTTATTTAAAAATGTTTTGACATGATTAGGTACCACTGTGTAGTGTGCCAGCCCAACACCTTTAGGAGTCCCTGTCTGATGTAAATGAAAATGTCAAAAATGCCAAATGGTGGCAAACTGAAGGGGGATATGTATTGCCCAGCACCCCTCTGGCAGTCGGCACAGAACATAAGTGAAAGCAAAGTCCAACATAACTTGGAGGCCTATATTTGGCACAGCTGCTGTTCATAAACTTCAGATGGTGCCAGGCAGAGTTTTGTCCCCTGCTCCAGTTTTAAGGCATTCTTCCAATTGTGCACATTCACTGCTCGTTGTGTAGTTAGTCAAGCACAGTTCCCTACCAGTGCAGAGATATATAGCAATGGTAAGTGCCTACAATGTGATACTAGTCACAAGCAGCATGGTAAGGTTCAGCACAATTGCCACAAACACCATTTAGCTATATATCCATCAGCACTGGATTCAAAGCAATCAGATTTGTCATGGTCATAGCAGTAGGAAATGTTGGCTTGTAGGGCAAACACTAAATCTGAATTAGACAGTACCGCAAATAGCATTAAAAGGCTTTCATTCCTAATAAAAACACTGAACTAATACACGTAGTAATATTCAAGGCATAAGCTATGAATGAGAGCTTCTCTGAGTTCCAAATAGAGTAGCTTTAGTACCCATTTACCTCGAAAACAGAAAATGCAAAACAGCACATCAGATTCCCAGGGAGAGCGAGGGTATGGAGTAAGTTTCAGGAGGCCCCTATCCTAAAAGTCTGACAGATGAGGGGTAAATCATAGAGGAATGGGGGCTGGGGATGGACGTCTATGGGGTGAGGTGGTGATGAGAGTTTAGAGTGAAGTCACATGGGAGAAACTGAGATGAAATGTGCCACTAACCTGTGAGAGATCTGGGATGTCAACCTGATCAATTCCAACTTGCTGTGACACAAAAAAGGAAAGGAGGGAGGAGAATGAAAAACAAAATGTGAAACCAAAAAGATCAATAAAAACAGAACAGAGGTATGTGGAGGAAGAAGGAAGAAGAATAAACAAAAAGAGCCATTACTCCATGCAGTGTCTGTGCATGTGTGTAAGAGAGAAAAAGCATTAAAGAAAAGATGGACAATTGGATATGGTGCGTAGAGACAGACATCAAGGTTTTGGTTTTCATGGATGAGAAAACATTGAAATGTCACTTTAGGTCAAGTGAACGAGGATGGAATATTCATATGACTATGTGAGAAACATCCAAAAGAAACACACAACTAATGTTGACTTTGAAAAAAGGACAAGAAAAAATGGCATACACACATTGTTATACAAATAAAGAAATGCGCTCTTAAAGTCAACTTTAGTCTGTTTTTGGATAGCACTGCACTATTCCTGAAGAGATAAATTACTCAGCCAGAAAAGAAATGGAAAAATATATAGAAATCAAGAAGGATGTGCTTAGCATTTTTCCAAAATATACCCCCATACACAGCAAAACAATACGCTATTTAAAGTAAAGGAAAGGGCTAAAATCCAGCCATCAAAATGTAGCACAGTTGTCAAAAAACAGTGTCTTGCCTTTGTGTACTTCATTTTCTAAAGATGCTAAATGACAAGGCCCTCTGCATTTTTTCTGTGCTGTGTAGGTTTTAAATCAAATTCTCGCTGCCATCTAATAAACTATTACTTAGTATAAAGATCTGCCAAGATTGACAACTGTGCCCTGCATTTAGACTGCAAAACCTAAAAATCAATTCACTGTTTGCTAATTTACATCAAAAGGCTGAAACAGTTGGTCTTCATCTGAATAAGTAAGCACTGTTCTTATTTTTGCTGAGAGAGACAGATTGAGAGACATCTTGCTAAAGCATGCAGTGCAGGCACCAGAACAGGCAGCATGAGGGGGATCCTTTGATAAAAACTGAACCAAAAGGCAAGAGGTGGAATCTTCAAAAAGGGGCCTGCATGGAAGAGCCCAACCAACCCATGCATTGAGTGAATTCATAAACATTTTACCTCTGCCACTTTGAGAAACTCTGACAGCTTGGTCATCCTTGTAAGAAACCTCTTGTATATTTCCAGGGCCTCTTTACACTGGTGCTTCTTCATATTAAAGTATTTCTCTTTGAAGTGAAAAAGAAAATTTAATAGAACATCTCTTTAATTACTAATCATTTGTTATTCTTTACTTACTGCAACAATCTAGTAAGACCATTAGCAAAGAGTTTACTAAATTGTCAAAATATTGAAATAAAAAATCTGAAATGCACTGTGATTAACACCAAACTGGCTTGCAATAAAAAGTTACAGAAACAACACAATCCACTGTGACTATATTTGTGGCAATGTACTATATTACCTAGAAGGTTAATGACACCCTCATTGTAAGCAGCAAAGATGCGAATAGAATCCTTGAAGAGCAGCATGAAGGCACCATTGATCACACCATTGGTCAGTTCATTAGAGCTGACCTAAAGGGAAATTCACAGTAATATGTATAATTACACTGCAAAATGGTTCTTGTAGGGTTCTCCAACAAACAAACACAAATGTCATGCATTATTGTCTACTTTATTCAAACACAGGATTCAAACTAAACTCGGATATAAAGTTTGAGATTTGCACATAACATATTGTTTGCTATAATCACTAGTCATTTATAAGCCCTGTTTGTATTTCTGATACATTAGATTACAATCACTTGGCAGTAATCATTTTTTTAATGGACTGATTTAGTCTAATGTACACTAATGTACAATTATCTTTTATAAATTCTAAGATTATGTCTTTATTTCACATATCTAATAGTAAAAATAATAAATAGAGAAGTATGACCTTCAATTGTTATATGACATTATTTAATCAACTTGAAGCCGTTACACTGAATCATGAAAAAATAGCCTTGATAGCCATCACCAACACACAGTGAGCACAAACCTTTGCTAAAAGGTAAGACAAGCAATAGGACAGGCTAAGAATATAATCACAATGCCTCCTTTTTATATTCCACTATTCTTTTTGTACACAGTATTCATGGCTGTCCCATTTTCTTATTTGCATGAGAATTTAAGATGCCTACAGGATATGTACTCGTGTAGTCTGTTGTAGGTTGCCTGATGGAGAGAACACCTAAGGTATTAGGCTTGATGTTTAATTTGACTATTTCTCTACTGCAATTCTCGTGGTGGTGAATCATGATATTTACCTCAAAGTCCAGGAGGGCATCCAGCTGATTCTGAATAATTGGGAGAGTTTTCATTAACTTCTCTGTGCTCATAGTGCGCATTACTCCATCAATCCTGCAGAGAAGTGAGAGCTTAGATAAGATTTCACAAAATGCAAAGGTCCATAGATGTCCATGAGGATTTTCTCATTATATCCACAACCCTCATCTTCTAACTCCTGTCAAAATCAACCAACTCACCCTCGCTTCATCTTGGTGAAGTCAACTGCTACCAGCCTGTAGGACATTGCCCGCTCATTAAGGTATCTGCTATACCGTCTGATGTAAGTGGACATATCATAACCTGCCAGAGAATAAAATTTAAAGATATATCTGCTGTAAAAGACAGCTTTTTCTGAAGCACGTCTGCAGTTTGGATTTATTTAATAAGTTACACGCACCTTGTAATGCACCCTTATCTATGAAATTATTCAAGTTAAAGAGTGTGCTTCTGGATGCAAGGTACTGGATGAACCTCTGTTTAAAAGGACACAAAAAAAGTTTAAGCCTAGTTGGAATGCGGTATTTCTGAAATGTCATTATCCTTCATCTGCATCCACATGTTTGCATAATATAATCTTGAAAACATTACAACACATTTGTAAACAAATAAAGAAAACTATGACTATGAAGCAGTGCATTGCAATATATACCTCATTGCCGTACATCATGAGATGGTGAGTGGTGATAAGGGTCTTGAACACCACAACCCAGCTTTGATTGGCTGTCCTCTCAATCAATGTGTCAGCCAAATGAGGTATACTCACACTCAGCTCATTGGTGCAGTGCATCAGATCTGGGTATTGAACAGAACCGGGGAAACAAATAAAGGAATTTCACACATAAAAAAATGGCACTGGGCACATGTGGGGTGGATGTATATACACTAATGCATTTATTTGAACAGCACTTCACATTTCAGATTGGCCAGGCTCCTTTCTTTCTTTTTAACTTGATAAGTGATGGCTTAATTGATTAGCTGGTCCCTCATCTATGTTCAGACATTATTTGTAAATTAAAGGAAATTTTATTCTGACTAGAGAAGCTTGAAAAATTCCACAGTTGAGCCTTGAGGGTATGTAATTGCCAAAACGTGGAAAAACACTCTTGGGATTTTCATTTACTCTATAATAAAGAGTACATATCTGAAATACATTACATGTTTTGTTGTTTCACAAAGTCAGAGAATTATAACCTTCAAAGTTACCCAGAATTATTTATTTACAACAATAACTGGACATGGGGGACAGGGGCAAAATGTTCCAGTGTCCTGAAGCCACTTGAAATTAAATGCCTTTACTTCAAGGTAATGTAATAATGGTAATGGATTTTAGAGCCTGCATATTTACAACTGAAGCATACAGTGATAGCGCAGATTTCAGTTTCTGCAACACTGAGACTGACCCATGACTGAATCCTCAAATTGTCTTTAATAGGGCCAATGGAGTCACTTATTTCTCAAGTTTAATAAAGTTTTGAGCATAACAAAAAAGTCACAATCGTCCAGCACAGTTCTTTTTAAGCACCCCTTAAAATAAATTTGGCAAAGACTAAACGGAGAGTAGTCACAATTATATTTGTGGAAGCCTAGTAAATAGCAAGCAAAAAGTATGGAATGACTGCATCGAATTGTGATTAGGCAGACGGTGAGGCATGTTGTATATAACCTCTACAAACGAAAGCACCTGCACTGACAGTCCTGTGCCTGTATATGTCTTTGAGGGTGTTCAAAAAAGTAATTACATGCAAAAAAAAAATGATTTTGTGCATGTGCTTAAGAATGAATGTTTATAAAGCAAACCTCACATCAGCACACATTGTAGAAGACTTCACCATAACCACAAACCTTTCATAAGCTGATATGTAATTAGTGCTTATTATTAGTACTTGTTTTTAACATCACCCCATGCCCTTGATGCTGTATGTCATTTTCTATTGATCCAGCAGCTCTCGTGCGCAGGCTGCTCACTACCGGAGACACCTTGGCTATAGGTCTCACCGTGAGACTGAACAAAAAATCAAGCATTCATATATTTCCGTTAAAACAATACAAGATGTATGTCAGGACATTGCTCGTGGCTTCAGACCTGCGAATGAGGCCCCATGCTCAGCTGTACTGGCTGTGTGTATGGCATTAGGGCGCCCTGATTACATGTGAAATTAATTGAAAGTGCTGTAAATTCTCTATGGGCTTCGATCTGGGCTGCAACTCTGACCTTCAGTATAATGACTGATAATAGCTGTCTGGTGATGACGATCTATCTGAAACGCGAATGGGTTGAAAGCAGACACACAAACGCGCGCGCGCGCACACGCACATACACACACACGCGCGCACTAATCGCGGTGGAATCGAGGGCCAAAAAGCCACTAGGCCAGGTAACAGAGCGCTAATGCTCCGACATCAGTTTGACATTCCGGCCATCTACTTAACCTACAGTCGAGGTGCTTCTTCTTGGGGGCGCTGACTTCGTGCGTCGTGGCCTTGCACACGGCTTTGCTGATGGCCGATCCAGTCATGCTGTGCTGTGCCGCGGCGATCCGGTCCGTGATGGACTGTCCCGACATAGCTACTAATGCTTCGCGATAAAAAAATGTCTCTGAGAAAAAAAGAGAGAGAAAAAAAACACTCGCTGCAGGAATGGGGCGGGGAGGAGGGGGGAGCCGCTTCACGTCTCTTTACTGTGTGAGGAGAGCAGCAGTCTTTCCTGACAGAAACCCCAGCTGAAAGGAGGCACTGACATTCAGATACCACCGGACTACCGGCGACCAGGCGATCAAGGGCGAATGACTGACCTGGCAAGGCTGTCTGGAGCACACAGCAGCTTCTGGATCCTACTGAAGCGGACCTTCCCCCTCTCAGGGCGAGATATAGCACATCACTACGGGCACTTCTTCTACCCTCCCGTCCGCCGGTTAACCATGTAACTGCTGCTCGAATAAAGCTCGCGGGATGACTCCGATTTCAAAAAATAACAAGACTGAACTGCACCTGGACAAAAGTGCTGGGTTGATACTGTCTCGCACAACAGTAATATCAAGTATTATAGTAATAAGAATATCAATATTAATAACAACAGCAATAATAAAAAACCCACTAATAATAAGAAGAAGAAGGAGAAGAAGAAGAATGTATTCCCCTCTAGCACAACACAGTCAATCTGATCAGGCTAGCAGCTCCCACTCAGCATCATCTTCACATTCTTTCAGGTCACGGAGCGGACTCATAAGATGCTTAAAACGAGAAAATAGTCGTGTTTATCCGAACTGCGGCGTCTTCACAGTGACACTGGTCCTAGTCGTGCCAATTCAACATCTCGTCACTGACATTATATTTTTTCGTCCACACAGGAATTTCTCCCAGTTTTTTCTGTCTTTACAGTCAAGGAACACCTGTTATGCCGAAAAAGGCATGCCTGCCGTAGATTGCATCCCCCTCTCTAAAAACAGCTTGCGACTTGCTACTCAAGC
>JBBPDH010000022.1:4558324-4571757 GCA_037974565.1 Clupeocharax schoutedeni
CACTAGTGACACTAGGAAAGGCCAAAATGTCCACTAGTTGCACTTTGGAGGGTGTTTTGAACTTACTAGTGGTTCTATTGTTACTAGAAAGGGACAATTGCTCACTAGTGACACTAATAAGAGTCTCTTTGCCCTTACTAGTTAACTAGTGAGGTTCAGAATGAATCACTAGATACCTAGTCCAAATATCCACTAGTTCCACTAGTAGGGTTCTTTTTCTTTTTACTAGTAAACTAGTAAGCTGTAAAAACGGTCTAATGGAAAGTTCAAGGATGGGAACTGTGCATAAAAAGCAATCAGCACAGCTGCCCAATTCCCTGTACCATGTCAGTATATCAATTCACATGACTCTTTCAGAAACTGAACTGTCCTTCTCCAATATTGACATTAGAGTAACAGTGTCTTGTTCCTTACCAAGGCCATCATGTTCTTATTGGTGACATTTACAATGCCAGAACACCTTACTGCTACATCACTGTTCTGCGTTCGGTATTGAAATGAAACACTGTTGGACCATGCAAGGCAGCAACAGCTGAGACAGCCCAACTAAGACAGTGGCTTCTGACCAAAATGATAAAAATATTAAAACCCAGATAAAACACTGCTGTCACAACCTGACATCCTGTCCAATCATGATCAGTTACTCAGACGAAAACATGACTAATTCCACAGTTAGGTTGTGAAAACTTAAAGAGCTTCAATTGTAGGCTAAAAATGTCTTCATAAAAAGTTGTGGAAAGTCTTGTACAGTACAGTGTTTGTACTGCGTGTCAAAGGATCAAAGGCATGTTAGACAAATAATAAAGTTGGGAAAGCGCAAGAAAAACATCCCTGCAATTCAACATACAATGGAGTGGCTGAAATAGAACCTTTTATCTGCTAGATGGGCTGTTTCTTTTGGCAAAGCATTTGGCAAGACTTAAAGGTTTGCTCGAGATCAATCTGGGCAAGAACCGAGTGCTTAAGCCACCAGCATGGCCTTACACAACACATTCAATGGCTGCCTTCATTCACTGACTGTTGCTACAGCCCGCAGTGGCGAGCACTCACTTGCTCACTTGTAGCTTTCCATACTTTAAACAAAGCACATTTATAAAAATGTATTAAACGCTCTTGTAGTTTATACATTTCAATTCACAAAGGTGAGGGCATCTCTTGCTGCTCAAAGATGTCTTCGATCTGCCTAGGCAGCTACCAGAAGCAAGGTAAAAGGTTAAGCAGTGCAAAGCAAACCATGGCCTTGAAAGCATTCCTTCCAGCGAGAGTCTCCCACAGCTAATCGCTCAGCGTGTGTGAGGTTCTCTGAAGGGTTGGAGTGTTTTGTTCTGGCAATACTGTGAGTGCACAGCTAAGACAGGTCACCCTGCGTCACCTGGAGCAGACTACGCTAATATCTTTCTTGTGGTCTTCACAAAGGTGTCTAGGTAATACGTGCATGTCTAATTACTTTACTGTCTGACCTGGCCATGTGAAAGCCATGCTGTCTGCAATACTAGCCGCAACCATATCAAAACTGTTACACTCATTAGCTCTTATTTTACCTGTCTGAAACATTTTACCATTGACCTGTTAACTGGCTAAACAACTTCAATGCTGAAACTGGAAACAGTTGCCTTAGGTAAGGGTAGAGAAAGATGTATAAGAGAAAGATGCTGGCTATACAGGTCTAAACACTTGTCTTAGGACGGCAAGTGAGCAAATGGGAGGCTCTATCATGGAGTGACTCACTGGGCTCTTCTCAAAATAAATGCTGCAATGCACCTTAAGCAGATTACGCAAAGACCTGCTAACCTCCTCAGAACCGACGCTTCAATTGGAAGTGTGTTATTGTTTTGTTTCCGTTTTCCACGTCGCATTATATCTATTTTAATAGCTCCTACTACAGCTAATTTAATCATTTTAACCTGTTGAAAATTATTAACACCACGCCTGAAACTGCTTCTATGGTTATAAATATGACATAAATTTGCATTTTTCAGCGTGCAGCATTTCAGCTGTAGTACAGACAAAAAAACAAAGACCAGGACATGTGATAGTTGGAAATCCATTCTGCCTCAGACCAACACTACGTTCATAAAAGGCCCATTCAGTCCTGTGACAGGATTTGCTAAATCCTTACAGGAACCAACGTGCTTGGGGTCCACTTCTTGCCAATTTGGGGTCAGTAATGTCTCAGTTACACAGACAGTTCAACTGATGTTCAACGAACGCAGCAGTTAACTATGTTCTGAAAGGAACATTAGGAAACATGAGTTCCTAGCATTTGAGTACACACTGACTGACTGATCAGCATGCTGTGCCCAAACACACGAGGGAATTATCTTGCTGAACAGAGAAAATGCAAGCTCTTCCCACTGGGAAAAGTGCCCCGCAACTGTTTATAGAGGAACCATGGTTACAATCGCAATTGGTGCCATATTACATACACACAGAATGGGAGCGGGAGTTGACCGAACTGCTCCACATGGTGAGGAGAAAGTGTTGAGATTCATGGTGACGCATACACACATCGCTGAGAATGAATCAAGCAACGTGTACCGCGTGTGACTAGCAGGCTAAACTGCTAATTGCTAACTAAGATCAGATTAGATAACCATTTACTAGTTTATTATGCAGTCTCACAGCGGGAAAGTGGAGAGTGCAAAAACAGCAGGACCACTTATACATACAAACTACACATATATGATGACAAATTACACATATATGATAATATATATAGTGGATGTACAGTCAGGTACACATCGTACACATTGTAGCGTCCTCCGTTGCATTGCATACGGTTATCTTAGACCTGCAGTCCACAACACAGTCTCTCACGCAACAATAAAACAAATTTCATCATCTCTCAGATCACAAATCAACGACAAAATGGGCCGTATCGTCCATGTGAGTTTCACTCGACAGCCCGTGCTTGAACACTACAAAAAATCAAAACACCACAGCCATGTAAGCCCCCCGGCGCTATCTGGCACCACCAGTCCAACAGCTTTCTTCCCACCCGCTGTTTGGTTCCTTTAGTTCCCGTTTCCAATACCACAAAGAGCGGGAACTCACACACGGCGTCAAAAAACGTATGTTAGTTTCGCCCTGAAGCACGTTTATGTTAGTTATTAGGTATGGCACGGGGAGAAACCCAACACGAGCAACATTAAAACATTGTAACTATTTAGGAAACAGTGTAACTGATTATTGTTGCTTTTGTCAGGGGACATATCTCGACAGCTGGTTGAGAAGATACCGAATGGATTAGCTGACTAGCTAACACAACATTACATAGCTAGAGGTAAAACGCACACAAATGTGAACATCCACCATTCCTGAACCACACGGAATGGCAACATTCAAACAGCTAAGTTACCATGAATAAATAAACAGAAGCACAGGATGATGCAAGAAGTCGGGGACTTACTGCATGCTCTTACAAGTCTAAGAAAATATCTGGATCAATAGAAGAAAATCCACCTGACCAAGATGGATGCCGTCGATATTTAACGTTACAAAACTAAGTTAGTTGTCGTTATGGCAACAGGAATATTCTGTCCAGCTAATGAAAACATTAACGCGTGGCGACTGAGGGTATTCTTCATTCATTAACATAACTCGTTTCAGTTGCTCTCTTTTGACTTAAAATGCTTTGAAATAAATATATAACAAAACTCAAACCTCTGATCAGACAAATACTGTTTTTCAATCCGGTCTTTCGTTATATAATTAGATTAGCACTGTAAGGCTAACCAGAAAGACGCGCGAAGGGTTGTATCAGAAATCAACCGTCTAGTAACAGGCGAAGCTCATGCACAGAAATGCACTAAATACATAAACATGATCCGAAATACATAAGTCAATGGTCAAGTCACCTTCTGTAGATCTTGGATCTTCCCTATGTTTGTGTTTGCCGGCGAGTATTGAATAACTCAGTGGTGCGGACCGCTCTGTAAGGTTTTACTGCTCGGACTTGTGACGTAAATCTGTAAACAAATCCACCCCCTGTAATCCCGCCCACTCATTCATAAGAACCGACGCGGGCACGAGGACCCTCTAGAGCTGTAGAGAAATAAAACTATAGTCATATCTCAGACGAACAGCCCTACAGAATGCCCTTCCGAATTGTTCTAAATGGTGAAACAAACCAATAAGATTCAAATAGATTTAAACTCTGATTAAATCTTATTTAAAAATAGCAGCTTTACATGCTTTCGATTGTTTGTCTGGCACTGTCACAAATGTTTTCTTGGTATAAATTTCAATATACACACCATAGTCACGATTATATACTGCAGAAATTTCAACGACGTTGTATCGTTTATTCTGTGCGCTAACACAAATTCTATTATGAATTCAGAACATAAATACACATTTCAGTATCCATTTAACAAATTAATTATTAGGCACAAGCTTGCCTCCATAGAGACCTGTGACTGTCGCAAAGGTGGTCAGAGAATAAATGTCATTCAACCATAAACACACCATAGTCACTTTGAAGTACTGCAGAAATAGTCTACGCCTTTGATGGCCCTCTGTATATTTGTGTATAAAAATTTATTATTTTTGTTTTCATTTTAAAAATGAAAAGGCGCAAGTTCACCTACCCAGAGCCTTTTGAGACTGGGGAGTGTCACCTCTAGTCTTTCATGGAACCTAATAAAGTGATGTGATTACCCATAAACGCAATATTTAGCAAAGATTTGTATACAATTGTATCACTCGCACACTGAGCCAAAGCAGGGTAGTCAAGAAACAAGTCAAGAGAAACTGACACATGTAACACAGAGTTCAAGTGTGCCTAATAAAGTGACCTGTGAGTGTTGAAAAGTTTAGCCTTTTAATTACTTTTAGCTTATTTTACATAAGTACACCAAAATTAAGAAATACAGCTTTTTATGAAAGGAATGAAAAGCTGTTTGATGTAGGCTACAGCAACATACTGAGACAATAAGACATAGCTTCACCATCCAGACAGGACATCAAGTACTTCATGGATTGTCTCGATAATATGCGACTGATGTCAAAATGTGTCCATACATCATATCCTGTTGCTATTGTGGATTACTTCTACATGCCAATGACAGAACCTTTTATTGTTGATCTCAGGTCAAATGAATATATTCTCTAACTATTTGCATTACTATTTAAAATATGCATAATTTTTCCTGTTTGCCTTGTCATATAACTTTTCGTAACTATAAAAGCTAGGCAGTGTTCCAAACTGTTGGGCAGTGTTCCAACAAAGGAAAAGAAGCTTACAATTGGAAACTTTCAACTTCTTTCAGTGTCAGTAATGAGCTGAACTAGGGGATGACATGGTATCCGCTCCAGCTTTGCCGTCAAACTCAATAAAACAAACACCAAAGTGGAATCTTGCACCCAGTGGCCCTGTGTGAAGGGAGGGAGGTGTATGGTTTGACTGTGTGAACAGGTTTTCTTAAACTTAAGAGTACCATTTCTAGGAACAATTTGTATTCTGTTTAGTATATTCATAATCTGTTTTTTTTTTTTCAGTGGTAAAGTTATTGCAAGTATGTGATTTAGGTAAGGATTAAGTAAGTGATGAAGATTTCAATGATGTCTAATTCGTTTATATTAACACCTTATATTTAAACTGTACAAATACACATCTAAATCTGTTTTCTTCTTTTCTGGATATTTAAGGTGGGGGTTGAAGATGGAAACATTCTATATTAAGTTTTATATGATATAGTTCTGGTTTTTGTGTTGTTTAACTGTTTTCTGTTTTATAAAATCATTCAGTTGCATTAGAGCATTCACCTGTCAAAACAAAGCCTAATATTTACTACATTTGATCCATATTGACTTAAAGTTTAATCCTGTTCTATTAACTTGTAATTAAGGAACAAATCACTTTTGTAATTGCAATGACATGCTACTTTACAATGGTTTGTTTCCAAAACTAGTGGGACTAATAAAGGTAATAAAATTCTTATCTAAAAAATATGTTTGCACTTAAGTCTCAGGCAAATAAGTTTGTGCCATATATAACTAAATGTCTGCAGATACAGGCCCTTTTCACATGTAATATCAAACCTCAGAACTGAAAATCCTTACCAAAATCACAAATCTGATGTGTGCTTTGTTACAGCCCTATCAGTAATAAAGTAAGTTTAGTAAGAGTGATGAACTGTGGAAGAATTCATCACTGTCATTCAACACTCTTGCAAGAATGGTTCATGCTGGCTCCTGATGAGTCTGATTACCTGAACATTCCCATCATAAACAGTTTTACACTGATTCCCCTCTAGACTGGTGCCTTGGGTATCTGGAAGCTCATTTCTTGTTTTATCTGCTTCCATCTCATCAAATTGACTGAACTGCTAGTTTCCCATCAGTAAAACAATGGTGACCAGTGGAAACCAGCTCACAGCTTTACATCCTGTGATCTCATCCACTGCATTTTCACTGTTAACAAAGCACTAGTAATCTCAGTCCTGTCTCATGTGGCTGGTCCCTTTAGCAGGGTTTGGACAAAGAATGTTAAAGTGTCTGGATCAAAGAAAGCCCTGTGCTCTTTGACGTTGGTTGATGTGATGTGTCAGCTTGTATAGGCTTCAAAAATATCCCCTTTAGCTTCCACTCCATGGCTTAATGTGCCAATCATGCGTTATGCACAAACTCACTGAGAGCCCTCCAAATGAGTGTGACTAAGAAAGAATGTCCCTTCAGTCATACTATCACACATTCAGCAAAGATTATGGACAGAAACTGGAATGAAACTGTATTACAAGCCTAATTTATTCCTGGTGTTTCCTGAACTGTACAAATGTACAACATTGTTCTATGGAACAGAATTAAGTGTTAGTTACAGGCAGATTTACAGTGAGCAGTGAGCACAATGATCAAAATATTAATTCAAAAATGTTTGACTCAGATTAATACCTGGAGTGAAAGGAATCTTGGCAAGAAAAGGACAGCATAAAGCAACACCTTTCATAGTGGACGATAAATTTATATAAACATTTATAAAGGCTTATCATAACAAGCATCATTTGATGGATCACTTGATGACATGAACATCAAAATGTTCAAAAGCAGCCTTTAAGGTATCTGATGTTTATTGGAATAAGCCTTTGTAAAAGTCTATAAAGGTTTGTCAGCTGTCATGTAGCTTTACAAATACTTACAGAGAAGTAGTGGAATTTTCAGCAGTTCATTTACGATATTGCTCTAAAAGGATACCTGGGTGATTCTACAAAAATGATGCCATTTGTGTTTGAGAAGGATGGTCAAAAAGTACATTACAAATTTAGATCTTTTTTGATTTGATAATGCCTGATAATGTCCGTATTGTATAAAAAATCATTTTACCCACCTAAACATAGAAAATTAAGTTATTTTTTGTCATATTTGTCTGACACAAGTCACATTTTAATTCAACCCTGTCACAACCATTTTGTAATTCTGCTATTATATTTTACAATAGGCTTATGAGCCGCCACTAACATGGCCTAGAAGTTTATGTGTCCCTTGTAATTAATAATATATTTTTATTAGATATAAAATTAGAAATTTGTATTTTTGCTAGAAAAGTGCAATAATATCATGTAATGTTTACAAAATATAACTTGACACATTTGTCATAACATAATACACACAATAAAAACATCTTGAAGCTTTATTTTGTTTATTTATGACAAAAAGGTAAAAAATGCATCTCATAACAGGACTGAATGCTTTAGAGTAGGGTTGAAAATATTGTAACAGGGTTGATTGCCCATGGATCACTCACTACTTTGTCATCAGTTTTACTAGTCTGCATGCATGTTGTCTATTTTAAAACAAAAGTTGAAGTTGTAGTGTGAACTAAAACTCGTTTCTACAACAGCACCATTTGAAGCTGCTGGTAGTATTATACATTTTGATAATCTGATGTTCGAATAAAAACATCAGAGAAATGCAATATAAACTAGGCATTAATTTGCCATAAAAACATGCATATAAATGGAAGCCCTTCGTTCTGGATCAGCATTTCTTCTTGCCCCATACTTACTTTGCCTCATTAAAATCTGAAAGTATTCACAAGTGAGTGTCCTGTTGATAAGTAACTGGTAAAATTAACATGAACTTGAAAGCAATGCTGAAAATTTCTCATTTGAGAATGAGAGGCAAGACCACCATCACTTATACAACTTTCATTTAAAAAATCCTCAATTTTTTGCAAACCACTGATTTCCACTAATAACGAACATTCACATACACTACTCACAATAAGTTAGGGATATCGTAAGAGACTTATTGGATGTCACACATACTGTGTTTGTTTCATTTCAGACATTTTTGGGATAGGGAGGCGAATGTATTGGGGTGATAGACACACCTCATTTTGTGTTTTCAATGTAATGTCTCATTGTGTACAGGTGTGCCTTATATTGGGGCCAATTCCAAAAGACAAACTTTTTTTAATGTATAAAAAGCTGGTATTATCGGTAAGTCATTCCAAGTTCATCATTCAATCAGCCATGAACACACAACGTCATTTAACGGACGAGCAGTGCCACCTGGCCACGGCACGCCTTCAGGTCGGTGGCAGGCAGTCAGATGTTGCTGACCAGTACCTAAGGGCCTATGCACTCAGACATCATTATGCAACTGCCACACAGCTGCAGGTCCTTTTACGAGATACGAGGGCTACTAGAGTCGCAACCAACTCCACCACTTTGGCTTGAATGCCAGACAACTTTTGCTGGTGACTCAACTGACACTAAGACACCACTGTGAACGTTTGCTGTGGGCACAAGACCATGTGACCTGGACAATGCAGCAGTGGTCTACCGTCCTGTTCACTGATGAGTATCGGGTCACCTTGCACAGAAATGATGGTGGTCAGCGTTGCTGGAGAAGGCGAGGTGAGCGATACGCTGAGGTCAACATGGTTCCCAGGGTTTGCTTTGGTGGAGGAGGTGCAACAGTCTAGGCAGGCATCACCAGTCAGCGCTAAACAGATTTGGTTATTCCTCCGGGATAAATAAAGTTTTCTGATTGATTCTGATTCTCAGTCACTGCACGTTCTTACCTCAGAGACATAGAACCCATAGAACACGTCATCAACCCCCAATTCCACCAGCACATCTACATCTTTCTGTTCATGGATGATAATGCTCCACCACATCATGGCAGAATGGTCAGAGTGCCTCATATGGTATGGCCATCAATGTCCACTGACCTGAACCCCATAGAGCAGGTCTGGGACCAGTGGAAGCAGAGACTGGATGATTGTACCCCACACCCACGTGACCAGGCAGAACTGCGTGTAGCACTTGTGGAAGCGTGGAACGCATTGCCTCAGAACAACCTTATGAGGCTAGTGAGGGGCATGAAACGCCGCTGTCAAGCTGTCATTGCGGCAAATGGTGGAAACACCCGCTACAGATATGGTACATTTTTGTTATTTTGGCCTGTCCCTGTTATTGTCTTTTTTTTGGGGGTAATAAATATTAAGATGTCAAGATTTCAAGATACTTTGAAATCTTGAAATCTTAATATTTATTACCCCCAAAACTAGTTTTCCATTAAACTAATGGAAATGGTGTTTCTTCTCATACATTATTGTTAGGGGCCTGGTCAGTGGCACCGTAGCCACTGCTTTTGTTTTGGGTTTTTGGGTATTTATGTTCTGGGATGTTGGGGCCTTTATTTTGGAGTGTGGGGTTTGTGGGTGTGTTTTGGTTTGACTTGATTTGCTGTCCATGTGTTACGTGTGTTCTGGTCCAGCTGTCCTGTGTTTTGGTTCAATCTGTCTCTGTATTTAAGGTCCTGTGTTTTGTTCAGTCCTTTGTCTGCATTTCATCATTTGGAGCTTCATTAGGAGCTTCGGTTTGAGCTATGTCTGTAACCCCATCTCAGTTTGGTTTGTGCCCTGATTTGTTTTGAGCCCTCACGCTCTGTTTTGGTTCTGGTTCTGAATAAACAAACACGTATGGAGTTCTGGCATCCTGCTTATCTGTCCCATGTTTGCTCCCGGTCCCGGGGGATTAGCCCCCGCCACCGTGACAGAAACGCAGACCATGACGGAACAACAACAAGCGTCCACAGCAGCCTGCGGCGCGGCGGAGGCGTGGTGGTCCACGTGGGGTCCGTCGCCCGTCCAGACCTGCATTGGCCCGAGAAGCCGAGGCTGCCTCCGGCTCGTGGCTGTTCCGGCTCGCCCCCAGGCCGCCTCTCGGGGCTTCAATGAGAAAGGCCCCGAAAGCTTCATGCCCTGCCGTAAACAGCAGGGCCTCAGCAACCACGGCCTCTCCCCTCCCCGGCGTGGTTGTTTACCCTCCCCCCGCCATCCCAGAGGACGGCGGGCTGCCTGGCGCTGGAGTGGGTGGCGCTCCCCCTGCCGTCCTGGAGGACGGCACGTTCCGGGCCACCTCGGAGGGCGGCGCTCCCCCTGCCGTCCTGGAGGACGGTGCATTTCTGGCCGCCTTGGAGGGCGGCGAGTTCCTGGCCGCCTCGGAGGGTGGCGTGTTCCCGGCTGCCTCGGAGGGCGGCGCTCCCCCTGCCGTCTTGGAGGACGGCTGTTCCTGGCCGCTCTGGAGAGTGGCGCTCCCCCTGCCGTCTTGGAGGACGGCGTGTTCCTGGCTGGTCTGGAGAGTGGCGCTCCCCCTGCAGTCTCGGAGGACGGCGTGTTCCCGGTAGTCCTGGGGGGCGGCGCGCCATCTGCTGTTCCGGAGGACAGCGCCCGGTCTGCTGTGGAGGTGACGGAGTGTCGGCCATGCCCCGTGCCCGCTCCGCGATGCCTCCCACTGCGTCTCCAACCAGCAGTTACCCTAGCGCTCCGCCCGGAGCAACCACCTACACCTGCCCCGAGGCGTAAACCCCCTGTAAGCACAGTAAACCCCATTAGCATAGCGGATAATGCTACAGGGCTAGCAGAGCATAGCAGGGACTAGCAAGACCTCCTAGGCCCCATAGCTCAGAAAGCGAGCCAGCTAGGAGAGCCCCTTATTCCCCTGCCCAAGCCCTATCAGGTCCCCGATAGCGCAGAAGCCCCTCTAAGCCCTATCACCCCGGAGATAGCCTGGTTAGTGGGATTCCTGTGGGGTTTAGCCATAGCCTTTAGCCAAGCAGAGAAGCTAGGAAAGGCTAGCGAGGAGAAGCCCACGCCTGATAGAGAGAAAAAAAACCCTTGTTTTTTTTGGGGGGGTGTATAGGCCTTGGGGTGGGTGGGGGGGCCGAGGGGGTCAGTTTAGCAGCTAGCAGCAGTAGCCCGGGGCTGACGGGCCAAGCCGAGCCGGAGGAGAGCCTGGGGGAAGCCCAGGTGGAGGACGTCAGCCTCGGGGCGGACGCCGAGTGCGCGAAGTGCCAGGACGAGGTTCAGAGAAGGGGCCTTCCGGCCTCCCGGTGTCAAGAGGCCTGGCGGGAGCCAGGCAGAGTACCAGGGGCGCGGGAAGCGCCCAGCTCTGGCCCAGGGATGGGCCAGACCTCCAGCCTTCACGGGGCGAGGTGCGCGCCCAGAGCAGGCCCGGAAGAGCACCCTTGGACGGAGAGCACCCTGCCGGCTGAGGGACTTCCGGGTGGCGGGATTGCCGCCACAGTGTACGAGGGGGTCCTGGGAGAAGGACCCGGACCGGGGAGCAGGGACAGTGTCCCCTGGTCCACGACGGCGTGGCCCGGGTTGACGGGGAGTCAGCCCGGCCACACGGACAGTGGGGAAGCAACGTGTAGGGGGAACGGGGCCCCCGCCGTAGCCCGGCCGCCCCCCCCTTTTCGGTGGTGTTTGTGGGGGTGGGTTCTGTTGGGGGTCCGGGGTTTGGCTGACCCCTGGTGTGGCGGCTCGTTAAGTGGGGGGTACTGTTAGGGGCCTGGTCAGTGGCACCGTAGCCACTGCTTTTGTTTTGGGTTTATGGGTGTTTATGTTCTGGGATGTTGGGGCCTTTATTTTGGAGTGTGGGGTTTGTGGGTATGTTTTGGTTTGACTTGATTTGCTGTCCATGTGTTACGTGTGTTCTGGTCCAGCTGTCCTGTGTTTTGGTTCAATCTGTCTCTGTATTTAAGGTCCTGTGTTTTGTTCAGTCCTTTGTCTGCATTTCATCATTTGGAGCTTCATTAGGAGCTTCTGTTTGAGCTATGTCTGTAACCCCAAATCAGTTTGGTTTGTGTCCTGATTTGTTTTGAGCCCTCGCGCTCTGTTTCGGTTCTGGATAAACAAACCCGTATGGAGTTCTGGCATCCTGCATGTCTGTCCCATGTTAGCTCCTGGTCCCGAGGGATTAGCCCCTGCCACCGTGACAATTATTAGTAATATCAAAGGGAACTTTTACTTATTTCATTAAAATTCAGAGCAAATAGGACAAGCACTCATGTAAATAACAATATCCCTAACTTATTGTGAGTAGTGTAAGTTCCAAAAAATTGTGTGTATATGAATTTACATTAAAAATTGCAAAGATATTCATCCCAGTCATTCAACCCCATAACACTAAAACATTGAATGGGGTTGAATGTGAATTATCAACGCTTGCAGCTAGCAAAATGACACAGCATTATTTGGTTTAGATATTGTTCTATTTTATAACTATAAAAAATACTTTTTGATACAACCTATGAGTTATCCCCCCAACAGTGTTGAACGTCTAAGCTTGACAGAACCCATATGTTCATAAAAACCATAAAATATTTTTGAGAATTGAGAAAGTAGTTTACCACTTTCTTGCTGTTCAAGAGACTTTGATGTATCCTTTTCTTCATAAATGATTTCACAGGATCAAACCATTCTTTTATTACATGTGGGTGGTAGTGGATTTGTTACAGGGTTGAATTTAACCCAGGGACTGGGAAAAATACTTAAATTTCCATTAAATGTAATCCATTTTCCAAAGATAATAATATTGTACAACGGAAGAGGTTAGCAGTGCCTAATTTTGCAAAATATATTATTATTTAACATTATTAACTCAGAATTGACCATGCTGTTGGTATGATGGACAATGGGGACAGGGAAAATTCTTCGTACTCTTTGGAAAAACACAAATATAAAAGTCGAAATTAATGTCATTATATATTTTTTCTCTGCCAATTATTAAAAAACATGTAATAATTTGAAATGTTGCAGTTCAAATGTAGATTCATGAATGTGATTAAAAGTTGTGTTATTAAAAGCATTATATCTTGGGACACTGAACCTACTGAAATGGCACCAAATCTGTAGAATGACCCACCTGTATGTGCCATTATTGTTGTGCGTAAGGGGTAGCCATGAACTATAGTAATTATACTCACTAAAGTAATCAGACCTGCAAACTCAACAGAGATAAAAAGGTGACAGTATCGGCCCGGGGGGTCGGAATGGGCAACGACGACACTGTGAACTCAAGTAAGTGTTAGGCGTGTGACACTAAAATAAGGAACCAACAAAAGAACCAAAACCCAAATTATACTGAAAAACATTTATTTTAACCTGGACAAGGGTTTCACAAACACACACGCATGCAAAC
>JBBPDH010000022.1:4615784-4639714 GCA_037974565.1 Clupeocharax schoutedeni
ATGCCTGTTTTTATAGTGTAAACCATAAATATGCCTCCAAATGTTCTCCCAGATCACTTTAATTTAATTTGGAACTCGGTTTAATACCTTAGCCTCAAAGAAAATGTCAATTTAAACCCGAGGTTTAAATACGGAAAAGTCAGGAACGAGAGAGAGACAGAGAAAAAGAGAGAGCGAGAGACAGAGAGAAAGAGAGAGAGAGATACAGAGAGAGCAAGAAAGAGAGAGATGATCGCACAAACGAGAGAGAGACAGAGAAAGGAGGAGAGAAAGAGAGTTGATCTGCGCACTCCGGAAAAGTCACGAACGAGAGAGAGAGCGAGAGCGAGACAGGTTTAAAACGGGCACGATCCGGAAAAGTCACAAACCAAAGAGACAGAGAGACAGACAGACAAACAGACAGAGAGAAAGAGAGTAAATCTGCGCTAAAATATCAATGTGAAAGTTATCATAGCTTGTGTAGTATAGACCCAGCTCCCAACCCAACTTTGTGAATAGATTAACGGCGATATTTTTTTTTTTATCGCGTGATAAGAGTCTCGCTGCGTTATTGCCGTTAACGGCCCAGCACTAATATATACATATATATATATACACACGTGTGTGTGTATATTTCATTTAATTCATTTCAGCTAAAATGATGTGTCTTCTAAATTATACATATGCGCAAAACTTAAATTATTAATTTGTAATTTACTCATTTGTGCTAAAACAATCCTGAATGACCTGTGTGCCAGTTAATTCCACCTATCTGTAAGTAGGTCTGTTCAAAATCATTCTATACATGCTGGACACTTGCACATACCTGGTTTAGCTTTACAATAAATCTACATAATTTTCCCTCTCCCTTTACTCTACGTTATATATACACACTCTGTTTCTGTGGTTTCTCTGTCTTTGTAGCCTTTTCACAATCATTAATTACAGCTTGTGTATTTTTGTTTTGGCCCCCCTGCAGAGGGTCTAGAGAGCAACTGTAGTTTTTTGCCTTGCTCATTGATTTATCTGTAGATCACATGCGACCTACCTATTGTCTAGCTTGGAAGATGATGAAGCTATTGCTTTGCAATCCATTCATAAGATGGAAAAAAATAGCATTTAATTTTTATTTGTTCATATACATTTTTATGAAATTCAGCTTATCATTCAGTTCCATCATTTGACTAAAAACATCAGGATGCTTGTTTTAATATGCTTACTCTCCATGTTGTCAGTATTGCAATCTTATATTTTCTCTGTTAGGATAAGAAAGAAGATGCCATCAGTGACTGCTCTAGAGGTGAGATTATGTTTGCTGTTTATGATGTGGGAAGTAAGCTCTACCCATAATGCAGTTCCAACACAACAAGAGTATTTCTTTTGTAAACCCACTTTCATTCATTGGGGGTTTCAGCAATTCGGTGTCATAGAAAAGTTGATTTCAGACATCAGTAAGGCATATTTAATAAAACATGCAACGTGTCTTTTGTCCAGCCATAGAGTTAAATCCAAACTATGTACGTGCCATTCTACGAAGAGCAGAGCTGTATGAAAAGGTGGACAAGCTGGATGAAGCTTTGGAAGACTACAAGACAGTTCTGGAGAAAGACCACTCCATTGTAGCTGCAAGGGAAGCATTCATGGTGAGTGCTATCTGTTTTATCTCAACACAGACTGAGATAACAGGCTGTAGTTATTAAATAACTAAGCCTGCATATAATATCTAAGTGTGCGACAATTCTTCGAAGATGTTTGGTATTATAATTCAAAAACTTGACAGCGTAGACTGTGGAAACCTTTATGAATGAGTATTTGGTTTATGATAATGCACCACCATTCTTTAAAAACCAAAGCTTGCAACCAACAAGCTTCAGTCACCAATTCAGTCCATTCATGTGCTGTGATACAATTCGTCGTCAAATCAATGGAATTGCCCTGACATTTTATTCGGGTGAAAGTAAAAGGTGTGATGTGAGACTAGCTCTACCTTTGGCTACTTATATGAGTAGTCTGCATTAGAAAATGTAATGAATGTGAAAACTTAATGAATTAATTAAAGCTGTTGTTTACTGTGTAGCTGTCTGTGTAGCTTTTGCAGTCTACACAGACTGGAATTAATCTTGCAACTGGCAAAATCATGTACTGTTGATATGTTGACAGGTTTTGAATTAGCACATCCATTGATCTCCATGTACTAAGCCTATATTTAAAAATTTAACAAGCAGATACTCATTAATGTGTAATGTAATAATGGCTTTTTTAGCGCATTAGTAAAGTTTTAAAAAATAAAAATGTCTGTAGAATCTTCTTCATTATATTTCCTCTCCCACAGAGATTACCACAGCAGATTGCAGAGCGAAATGAGAAACTGAAAGAAGAAATGCTTGGTAAGATATTTTTTTAAAAATCTACAGCAGTGCTCACAAGCAGATTTGTCCCACAAAGAAGGGTAGGGCATTTTTTATGAAAAATGTCTTATTCTAAAACATAAGTTTGAGACCTTATGTTCTATTAACTTTTTATAACAATGTGTGTATAATTTGTCTGAGAACCTAGTAAACACCTGTCCTGAACTGTTGCTCTGATGTAAATAGAATATTTGAAAGAGTCAGGTGTGGAGTGTCACAGCACAATGTGAAAGAAGTAGAGCTGAACAGACATTGAGAGTACTGCATATCAGTGAGAGACCAGACAGGGGTGTGTCCATTTAAACACGCTATATTGACCTAACTGCAGTTCTAACTTTACAGCTTTAATGAGAGGAGGAAAGAGAGAGAGAGAAAGACTTAATAAATGTGTTTTTTTCTGTTCCAGGAAAACTCAAGGAATTGGGTAACATGATTTTGCGTCCATTTGGCCTCTCCACATCAAATTTCCAGGTCAACCAGGATTCCAACACAGGATCTTACTCAATTAACTTTGTTCAAAATCCCAATAACAAAAGCTGATAACAGGCCGTCAAACAGCTGACAGACTACAAATTTGAATGGGTAGCCTCTCACTACTCACCCCACCACTGTGGAATAACTCTTGGTGTTTACAGAGTATTTAAACTAACTTGTGAGGTGAACAGTGGGGTTGTATATTTTCTGCTTGGCTTGGACTACTTCCTAAATTATGATGAAAAACCATTTTCAAATAACATGATTTACATTGTATGTCACTCACTGACTATAATAAAAAAGATGTTAAACTAAGTTGTTGACTTATTTATAATAGTATTATTTTTCGTTTGGAGAGGGGAAAGGTCTATGAAATGAGAGACAGTTTTGTTTTGGATCATTTTGTCACATTTAGATAAGCTGTTTAGTGTTGTTTCTCCTCCAAGGTAGTCTCATTGTACACTAAAACCATTATTTTAGATTTTAAGATGAAGCACACCTTGACTGCAATGAAATGCTCAAGCTTTTGGCTTAAGATGCAGCTGAAAAATCCTTAATGCGTTAATGTCTTACAGGTCACATAATACATAATAAATATACATAATAAATGCATAATAAAAAGCGGATGTTTATTGTTCATTTCATAAGGAATACATGTACAGTAATAAAAAATTTGCCCACAACCACCATTCTGCTATGTTCAAGAGTTGTCCGATTGTATTGAAACGCATATGTACATCAGCCAGAGAAAAGGAGGTTGGGGTGGGAGGAGTTTCGAGTGTACCTGCAGCAACTCCTTACTCCCTTTCTGCAGTGCTCAGGTCAGCTGTGCCATTAAAGCTCCCCCTCAGGTGTAGGAAGATGGGAGAACTTAAAACAAAGAATATAATGAAGAGCTGACAAGGACACTCTGGCTTATGCGGTATTCATTGTCTATTGACAACCTCTAGGTCAATAAGGGGTGAAAGTGATCATTCTGTCATAGAAACATTAAAAAACAGTAGTAAAAATTTGGGTGAGACAAGGAAGACATATATAGACCATTAAGACGGATTCTAAAATTATTTCTGTAAAGATGATCAACCTCAGCATTCCTTCCCAGTCACTTGTTTTGGTGTATTTTAGCACCTGTGCTAATTTCTGAGCCTACAGGGCCAGTTTCCAGCATGATTTGGGGATTTCCTTGCACAAATAGACTGGGTTCAGTTCATCTGTTTATTGCCAGGTTTAGTGAAGGTGAGGAAAAACTGTTGCATCCCTGATTAGAGGATAATTTGTGTGGATATGCTGATTTTACTCGTATTCCAGACATTTTGTTGATCAATTTATTTGCTAGTAATTTTAAGTTTGTCACAATGCCTAATGGTAATTGATGTTTTGTTTGAAAAAAATATATATTTTCCGAGTACTGTGGTTTGAATAATGTATTTGTAACAGGACTTCTACTTAAATATAATATTTCAAAAGAGGAACAGTCTAGAGAAAATGGGAGTTTTGGCTGCCCCTCCAGTAAGGCTCAGAATTTCCATCTCAATACAAAAGAGCACAGATAATGTTCTGCAGAAACACTGGTAGTATTATTTATGACTTCAGCACAGTGCTCTGTTGTAACGGAACTGTGAAGCATAGCACATGCAATATTGATTGCCTTTAATGTAGAATACTTTTCTATAATTTCTAAATTTTCTTAATTCTTATTTTCATTGGTAATTTTAATTTCAGACAGACATAAACGTACTTTAAAACCTTGCAATACCTTGTGCCATGACCATACATATTTAATCAAAACTCCTCTAGGTTACTCAGTATTGCAGGTGCCACATGCTGGGATCACGAATGCTCAAAGAAAAAAATGATCAGCATGTTTGATTGCGCAAGAAGTGGATGGAGTCCTTCATTTGTTATTATAAATACATTATTCTTAAATAAAAATCCATTACACTTGTTTCTCCCTCTGTGGGTGGCTCCTCCCATCTCACTGGCTCTTGACCAATAGCAGTATCCTGGGCAACGGACCAATCAGAATCCTTTCAGCGTTGCAGCACTGAAAGAGAGCAAACACAACAGCAGGTCAGACCTTTGTCTGAAAGGCATGAACAGTGTAAATGGAAATGTTTGTAAAAGAACCTCACTAAAATTGTACCAAGCAATGAGACCAAATAACGAGAGCAAATCATTTTGTAGAATACATTCAATTCATCAAAGGTACAAATATTTTATGTATCATACACAATTTATTCCATCAAGCCTACAGGTTATATTGATATAACACTATTAAAGTTGCTCCTTATAGTCATGAGTGAACACACCACAGCACACAGTGTGAACGTGAAATTCTTTCTCTGTATTAACCAATTCAAGTGAAGCAGGTGCTGCCGGCAACAAGGAGAGCAGTGTGTGTGGCCAGCCCTTGCTCAAGAGTACCTCAGTGGTGTCTCTAGCAGCACAAGGATTCAAATCCATAACCGTCTGATTTCAGGGCGAACTCCCTAACCACTAGGCCACCAGCAGCCAAAGTTTTATTATTGAAATTGTTTTTAAATGTCTATTTAGGCAGACTATTCTTTCCTTATTAGAGGACAAACTGTTAAAGTTAAAAACTACTAAAGGCTAAAACAAAGGCAGACTGTAACATCTTGCACCTAAAAATAACCCTATTTCTCAAGTGAACATCTGTTTTGCTGGTTTCCCAAAGATTGATGTTTACAGTCATCTTAACTTCCATCTACAGTGGTCATTGCAAGATATTTCACATATTTATGTGAGTGAATAATGGAAGTAAACCATCAGAGAGCCATCATATCATATAAAGGAACACATTTAAGTGTTAATCTTCTTGATTGAATCAAAACAGCAGCACACCAATGCTGACAATGACTAAATAATGCACTTACAGGCTAGTTTTTAATTGTAAACCAAAAGAAGACAAAGGCTTCTAAACAATTTCCAGCAGGTGTATTCTACTGAAATGTAAGTAATGGCAAAAATATTTATGCTTCTAAGCAATATTTCAGTAAAATAGATATTAAAACATCTGAACATAATTTGGTTCAGCCAGGGCTAACTTTTATCATGTTTGCAGGTAAGAAAAACACCTTTTCTGTATGTAATTAATTTTACTTCATGCTACCGCAAATGCCTAAAAGACCAAGAGCATTATAAAGACATTATTCACAAACTATTAGTTTAATTCCTGGTAAAAACTCACATGATTTTTCAACACTTTTGGCAAGTTTCTCCAGGGAAAGGGAACAGAGAACAGGCTCCAGGTTTAAATGATTACCGAAAAAGACGGTTTTAAACTCAGTTCACAAGACAGGCAAATTCTAGTAAACTGATTAGCATTTGTAAACTCTGTAAGCTGTAGCACGGTAAAATACAAAAATAATGACAACTTGTTAAAATTCTTGAAGTTCACATTTTATTTATATACTCTGAAAACATCAGAAAACATGTACACAATATCTTCAATGTTTTTTTTTTCTCCAATGGTTTTACAGCATTCTCTGACCTGCAAACAGATAGAAAGTAAAAAATAAAGAGGTTGAAATTAAACAAAGCCAACCATCAAAATAAATACCATGTTTGCTCTGATTTTTACAAATGTCTATCAGTCAGTGTGGTCTACCAAGCAAAGTGTTTTTATTTTCTCACAAGCCATTGATCTGCCAACTTGATTGCCATTCTTGGAAGACCAGTCCACTTTACAGTATATCCGTTTCTTAGGAGAGTAGACAGAGTTTAAAATGATAACTGGTATGCTATTCAGACAATGAAGGTTACAGATCAGAGAGATTACACATTTTGTTTTGACATGACACTTACTTGAGCCACACAAACAAAACCCTTTGTTCTCAGTCATGAAAAAAAGGATTCAGCCATTTCCTATCCAATTAATCTGGTAAAATACATTTTTAATACTGTGTGTATATACAAATGTGTATTTCCAGATATTCAGCCCTATGATTCAAGAAGTGAAATGGCAAAAAAATATAGTTCAGGCACAACAAAAAAATTTTTTTAACACATTCCTCAGCTTGAAACATAGCTGAGACAATAAACATTAAAAATTAAAGAAACTAAACTACAAAGCCAACAAGAAGTTCCAACCCATAATTATGGGTTAATATCAGGACTGCTTGTGCTTCAAATTTACAACAAGACAGTATGGGCAGTCTTCAGTCTTATTGGTGTAATGCAACTCATAGTAACAGAATTGTGATGCTTAGTTGCAACAAATTGTACTCATCTCATAACAAAAAATATGGCTTGGACATTGGAAAAACAATGGCCTCAAATGCTTATGATCCCACTGGTTTGAAAAAAAAAAAAAACGAAACAGGAGCTTCTACATTTACACAACAACAAAGGTTGTATGCTGAGAATTGGGAATACTTCAGCTAAAGACAGATATACGCGAAATGTCACACAAGACCAACAGAAACAGGGAAGAAGACAAAAAGAGACATCTAAACAAAGAGAAGGAGAGGAAAGATGAGGCGGTTTGTGCAGTAGGTGAGTGGTTAAAAAAGGAGTGTGGGTAACAGATGTTGTAGCTGTGGTGTGTGGGAATCAGGGGCTGAAGTCAGCTGACAGGGTCTCTCTATGGTGCTCTTGACTAAAAAATGAACAGAGCCTCTGCTCACTCCTAACTGGCATTACTAGAACTTGAGGTTAGTCGGGCTTAGACACCTGTGTCAAAACCCCAGCTAAACTGCCTGCAAAGTCAAGGCTGTCAAAGAGCCACATACAGATCACGACTCCTTTGCTCAGAACACATGAGAAAGATTCAGCATCTGATTGTGTTTTAAAGAGGAGTACCACGATTCAAGCATCTTCATCTACCTGAGTAAGAGACTGTGTACAAACAAGTACATCTCATGTACATCCCAAGATGAACTGCAAGTGGGTCCTATTTTGCCACAAAGGAAGGCCACACTGGCCACTCTATATATCCATGGAGAAGCATGAACCTAGCCCAATATGCACATCTCACTTAAAGAACCAATTTAACATTTAATCATGTCAAGGAAAGTCTGATTAAATAAGTATTTTTAAAAGAACACTAATAAAATCCAATTCCAGTGACTGATTTGATTACATATATGATAGTGTTAATTTAAAGAAATTAGTGACTCCAGAAGAAAGTGTATTATCTATCTTGGAATCATGGAGTAAACAATAATATACTGATGCAAAAATATCAAGTGATTGATAAGATGCCGCATAGGGGCCCAAAAAGAAATTCAAAAACAATCGGAAAACTTGAAATCAGCATGACTCATAATCATTTTTCAGCAAAATTATTTTCCAACAATCTTTACCTCCCTTGCCCCCTAATTTCTGCCTGTCTCTCAAAAATAAAGAGTCCCGGTTGCCTGGCCTGAAACTTTCTGGGCTTTTCTGCGACGTGGCTGGATACAGTAAGGGAGTGAAGAGTTTTTGGGAAGGGCTACAGAGCAAATGCGGATGCCTACTTTGCCTACCTTTCAAAGGCACATAGCCTCATGTCTCAAACTGAGTTAGCAAAGCGCGAACCTCAGGAGTGAGCTGTTTGGCTGCCTTGGCGGCCTCTGTGATGGCTTTACGGTACAGGCCCTTTCTCTTCTTGTCGAAGCGAGATCGGAAGTTTTCTAGAAAGGGGGCAAGCTGAGTAATTGCCAGGAAGGAAGTGGTAGGCGACCCAAACCAGGAGACACGGGCCTCCTGTCTTACTAGCAGCCCATTATCTTTGCGGCTCACTGTGATGGCTAGGATGCGTGCAGGCCACCAAGGAAAGCCAAGGATTTTGGCCCAGACAATGTCCCCTACACAAATGGTCCTGCCATCCAGGGCAACGCACTTTGAGACATTTTTGGAAAAAACAGTGGCTTTGAGGGATTTGCTGTGCTTTTTTTCATCCTTGGGAACAGAGGGAGAAGTGGAGGCAAAAGTGGAAGATGTGCCAGGGGCAGGGGACGAGCGGAAATCACCGGGAGGGGGAAAGTCAAGGGTTTCAGTTGAGCTACACTCAGAGTTTGATGACTTTAAATCATCAGCACTATCAACGCTGCACATCGAGGTGCTAGAGGAGTCGGGCTGGCTGGGGTTAAGGGTCATGTAGACCACTAGGTTGCCCGCTTTGCTCCCACGCGTCTCCGGCCCCTCCTGTTCCTCTGGCTCATTCTGGGGGTCCCTGTGCTCCGGAGGTGGGTGGGGGGGTGGTAGTGGTTGGGGTTTGGGTTGGACCTGCTGGCTCAACACGGGTTTGCTCTCTCTGTCTGGCCCCTGATGCTCTGCAGCAGTAGTGGCCTGGCCTGCAGAGCAGGAGGAGGCGGAGCGTGTGGAGGTGCAACGGATGGCACCTAGCTTAGACAGAGCTAAACGCCCCCCTCCCGGCACTTTCTCCAAGCAATGCTGCCTACATGAGGAAGAATCGTTTTCTTCATTACGGTACCTTTGGGGCTTGATGCGCATCCTAGGTGGCAGTGGGTTCGCCATGCCGGGACCTCCTCCGCTGATCTGTTGCAGTCGCCTGGTGAAGTGGACCTTCTGGTGGGCTTCCTGGAGAGCAGCAGCCCTTGTCATGGCCTTGGTGTTGCTGGTGCTGCTGCTAGTGGTGACTGTCTCTCTCTGCCTCCTCTGAGCTTTGGCCATCTTCAACACTTCTCGTGCTTTAGAGTGGTCAATGTTTTTGCTCTGCAAAACTTTTTTGGCATTGAGCTGCACTCTGGAACTGCTGTTAGCTGAGGACTGTGCTGCAGCAGAAACCCCTCTCACCACACGGTTCCCTGCAGCTGCACCCTTAACCTGGCTCTGGCCCAGAGCAGAAGAGGCAGAAGAGGAAGTGACCCGTATGGTTGTAGCCTGACGCTTGGGTCCATCAGCACGGCTTCTTTCCTCGCTACGAGGCCGCTTCCCAGCAGCTGTAGCCGAGCTGTCATTTCGTCGTCGTTTTGGGTCGTCGCTCCGGCAGTCTGAAATGGGGCCTCTGCGTGTCTCGCGCTTGTCACCTTGTACCACAGCTGCTTTGCATTTATCACAAAGCACTTGCCTCGGTCGGAGCTTGATAGCATTCATAATAGAGGTGGGCTCCTCTCGGTACAGCCTGCGCTTTGGCCGTTTGATCTTGCGGGGTGGAGGCTGAGGTAACGACTGGTTGTAAGTGTCCCTGATGAACAAAGGAGGTGGGTAGGGGGCCCCCTCTTGAAACAAAGGTGGTGGTTTTGAGGTCCATGGGTTGGGTTGAGAGTTAGGACTGGACTGGAGTACTGAAGGGGCCTGGGCAGGTTCATTTGGAGAGGCATCAGGGGTTCCTTGAGTGCCACCCTTCTCAGTCTCTGACTGGAATACCTCTGTTTTAAGCTGCATAGATTCTGGTTTGTCCTTGTACTCTCTCTTAGGGAATACAGTAATTGGAATTCCATAGGGTCCAAACCTGTGGAGAAAATGGAAATATGTGAAAATCAAGAAATGGAAAGAAACACAGACATCATTGGTCATACGTTTTGAACATGTGATTTTACTATTAAAAGGCTATTTTTCAGAGTATTTTCAAGAACTTTGCTGAACTGTAACAATTTAAAATAATTACATAACTTTACTTAATACTGCAGCGTCATCAGAGATGCTTTAAGGCCACTGACAAACTCAGGACAGATCAAAGAGACTTCCAAAAGTGACAAAAGTTTTAACTAATCAAAGGTTGAAACCAGTGCTATTTAAACATTTAAACCTTCCTCGGTTACTCTCTCATATTATCAGCGTTTAATCCACTCTACAGACTACGTTACATTCACTAGTAGCCAACATGATAGGTCAAACTCCGCTTAATTTGTGTAATTCATGCTTTGCCATATAAGGCATGCTGATGGCCTGACTTTGATTTATGCATACCAAATACCACTAGAACACCAATACCACTACAAAATCTATGAATGGAGATAGTGACTGGCTAAAAATGAGGGGAAAAATTGAGATTAGTTGATTTCTTCTGGTAAGCTACATAATCAAAATATTGGCTATTTGGCCGTTTCTTACAAAGAGAAGAAATAAGAAAATACATTTCACCTATGAAATAGCTGCAGTGTGAGGCCTTGACTTGTTTAGCATCAACGGCTTATAAATTATGCATACGTTTATTTTAAACCTTTTAAAGATGTATCCAAATATTGAATATTGATGAGATGCAGCAAACCAATAGGTCGTCATGTTATAAGGGTAGAAAAGATAATGCAAATGAAGAATGCCTTAGAACTGTTCACTGCTAAAAATAAACTGGACAATATGGCTAGTAAGTCAAAGCTGCAACAGTGGTTTCCTCTGCTGGGGTTCAGCAACTGATCTGCATTAAATCTGGAATTAAAAGCGGGAGTGATTTTAGTGATGTAGAAAAATAAATATATTTTTCATGTTTAACCAGTTAATAATTACACCTGTTCATCCATCCAATACAAGTCCATCCCTGTATATGTGTCAGCATAATATGGACAACAGTTCAGAAAGAGCGAAGACATTTTCCTCTGACACAGTGAATAAAGCTTACCCCTTTGCACATACCATAGATATATACTGTCTGATTGCACTGTTTGTCTTGCACAATGTTTTGTCTTGTCTGTCTATATTAGTTCTAAATTTTTTATTCTAAATCTTATTTCTTCTAAGTATTTGTATAAATACTGCAGATCCAGAGCTCGCGCCATTTCATTTCCCTGTATACTTGTATACGCTGAAATGACAATAAAAGTTCACTTTGACTAAAACGCAACTGCTTAAAAACAACTGGTAACTCCAGTAACAGTATCTTTTAAAAATGTAGCTATAAGATGGTTAAAAACTACTACAACACCCTAAAGAGCAACAAAGCTATGAAATATTCTTTAAAGTGCTTAAAGTAGCATATCTATGTTGCCAATATATAAACAAAAAACAAATGCCACCTGGTATTTCTGAACAACTTAGGGAATATTTTTAATAGTACTGTTTTTGTACTATTCCAATTTGTGTCTAGGTATTTGCTGTAAATTAAGCACGCAGACTATTTTTATTTTTATTTTCAGACTTAATGGTTAAGATACTGAATATATAGTTAAAATAGGATAGTTAAAATGACAGCTTTTGCATTCCTTTAAACTGAAAAACAGATTTTGCCCTACCTCCACAACATTTCACCATCAAGCAATATTTCACATCTAGTATCAATGGTATGACCTTTTCTAACTGCTCCCTATCTGTAAAAATAAAAGAGAATGAATACAGAGATATTATTGGATTTCATTAAAATGTGATGCGTTCAAGTGCTTGATCTCCATCAAAAAAATTTGTGGGACTAAAATAAAAAGCTAAACTGACTATGACTGAAGCGGCAGTGAACTGCATACTGAAATGCGCTCGTGTCCTTTTAGCCCGGTGTCTGAATCGTACTCAAAAAACTCATGATCTATCCATGCACCAAAAGACCTACACTGAACATTGACACTGCTGCCATCTTGGATTTGTTTAATATTCTGCAATGCTCCAGAAAACAGGCTAATGTTGCACAAATCAACATGGCTGCAGTGTCTATTGATGCCATATTGCATAAACCGATTTTAATGCGTAAATTGGGGTGTGTGTCCAACCCCCAACCCCCCCCCCCCCAAAAAAAAAAAAAGCAGGCCACACATACATGAAAGGATTGCAGCATCCCAACCATGCCTTTATTTGGCAACTTAATGAAGCACATAAACAGACATGGAAGGGTGCACATAATAGAAGGGACTAGACTTGAATTGCGTGGATGGTGAGCTCGGCTGCAACAAAATATTTTTGGTTTGGTTAAAGAAATCAGCACATCTTCTTTCCGATTTTTCACGGGCTTTGTGTCAGACAGATGTACTTAAAACTATTAATGCCGTTTTGAAGATGCTCAGGACATGTGTGCCAAATATATGAGGCAAAATATGGCAAGTTTGGAAATGCCTAATAAAAATACTATGTAGTTGTCCTTTAAATAGTGACTCACTGTGACAGAACACTGCCATATAATACAGATAAAACACCAATCTTCTCACTTCAGAAACATTGGTAGATTAGAACACAGGGGTTACTTTCCTTCTGACAGAAAACAGTCTCCAGAAAAAGTTACTTATGTCACAGACTTTACACCAGTAGCTTACTTAGGAGATCAGGTATCCCAATAACATGCCACGTTGATTTATAAAGTGTGTAAATTAACATCATTAGTGTATTTTTTACACACAATATTATATTTGCGTGTGTGGTACTGAAGGAAACACTTGGCTTTTATTAGGAGATTTGAGAGATTTGTGGGGATGGGTGTCGATTAAAATGAGAAAGACTTGGGGGGGCGGGATTGAGCAGGAGGCTGAGTGTTAAAAAGTCAACAAAACTGGGCTTTACAAGGACTTGGTAGTTGCATCATGCACACTACTAATGTGCAAGAAGAGCCCACTATGCAGGGTCCTCGCTGCAGTACCGAACGGCACAAGTAATTCAAACCCTTGGTGTAGTAGTGGTGTGGCGTGGGGCCTTTTTTTAGTAAGCATCGGGACACCTACAAAAAAGTAAACAAAGGTTCTGACCGACTGGACAATAAATCTAAAGGTTGAGTAGAAGGCATGGCCTGGCTGCACCCTCTTGCTGTTTACCTTTTCGAAAGGTCCATGAGCACCCCGGAGAAGATTTTCTCTCCTAAACGAAAGGATACAACAAGTGCATCGTCGATTATGTGATCCAATGAGACCCGAACCTCGGAGCCAGGGACGAGGCCCATGATGGTCTCAGGCTGTCTCTCGATGCTTTCTGCGCGGGGCACCTGGGGTTTGAGCTCGGGCTCGGTCTCACTCAGGTCGGTTTTCAAAATCGGAACAGGATGCGCGCGCACATTTTCGGGTTCTGTAGAGGGGATGAGGGGCTGATCCACCGCTGTTACTAATGGAAGATCGGCAGAGTCCTCGCTAGAGCCGCTAGAAAAGTCGCAACTCTGCCCAAGCGAGGTTTCCTCCAACGCAGGGAAGGACAAGGAGGCGTGATAGTCTGAAGGCTGAGGGTGTTCGTGGAAAGCGTCTTCGGGAGGCTTAAATTCAGAGCCGGGAGCATCGTTGGCTGTTTCGGGCTCCAGGTTCGCCTCCCGAGACGGCTGTATCAATCCTATGGTGTCAACAGGGTGAGTGGACTGCGGATTACTGTAGTACTCTGCCGCCGGTTCGGCCAGAGACAGACCCGTATCAGACTCCACAAGATGATGCGCGGGCATAGAATGCAAAAAGACCACGGAAGGCTGCGAGTCTGAAATAGAGCTGGGCAGAAGGCAGGCGCCTGCTTCTCTGGCATTGACCTCGTTGGGAGCTTCCACGCTGTGCGATAACGGCTCTTTCAAACGCCCCTCTGCCACGACAATGTCTTTAAACCTACAGTCCGCGCGGGCATGCTCCTCGGCCGTGTCCACGCGGCTCCACAAGCACCCTGTCTCGGCGTGTCCATCCTCTGCACGGGCAACCGGGGCTTTTCCCGCGGCTTGGAGGTCTGGCCTTCTCACTTCCATTTGGAGCTGGCTGCATTCCTGAACCCCATCCACATCCTCGACCGGTCGACAGAGGTATATTTCAGGTACGAAGTCCTGTGTCGAATGCTCCTCTAGGGTAGCCGCATGCTCGGCTGCCTCCGGCTCGTTCTCGACCCCGTCCCCCGCTGTTGTTGATGCAGCAGCTCCTGGCTCCGCAGCCACGGCCGCCATTTTCTTTCCGCTTTGCAACTACCACTTGGCCCTCTCCTACTGATCAGACGTTGGCGTGCCCACTAAAAGTACCAGCACTCGTGATTGGCCTCCTATTCGCTGTCGATTGGCTCCTATTCGTGCCATTCAAAGAAGCTCTCTGAAAGGATTGTGATTGGCTCGCATTTTGTCAATATCTTTTTCTTTGGAAAAAACACGAGTTTTGTGCCACAAGAGGGCAGTACAGAGTTGGCTAAGTCTTTAGGGCATCTCGGGCCACACATAATAAACGGCACACAGCCAGCCTGACTGGGTGAATTAAGTTAAATTATCAAATGAAACAAGAGTGTCATCATACTCAGTTGTAAATTCCCGTAAGTTTGTAGCTACAAACCATGTTTTATGTCAAGTAGTTGTATTGATACAGACAGACAGATAGATAGATAGATAGATATGCGTTAATTACAACCAAATACACAAAATACAGTGGAATGAAACAATGGTCCTCTAGGACCAAAAACAGAAAAACCACAAGACTGAATGAGTGCAGGTAGAGCAGTACAGCAAAATACAGCAGTGGCTCCAAACCCCGGGGCCGCAGACCGGTACCGGTCCGCGGGCTGCACAGAAACAAAATGTGGATGTTACCATGTTATGTTGTTGGCTCGTTGTTATGAAAATACTGTTACTAAAGCTGCGAGTACACATTTGATTTACGTTTATTATTATATTTTAAACATTCCCCATTATTATATTTTTAAAATATCCCCATTTTTATGCATATCAATTATTTGTATAAATACGTATATTTATCTGCCACTTCTTAAAGGCCGGGCCGCGAAAATAGTTTCTGATATTAAACCAGTCTGTGATGAAATAAAGGTTGGGGACCACTGATATACAGGACAGAGCAGCATACAGCACAGTTAAAAGGAGCAATAACATTACTAGTGTGAGTGAATACTGTAGTATGACATATTAGACTGATTGCAAAAGAAAGCAAAAACAGCAGTAAATAACAGTGCAAAAATAACAAGCTACCATTAATACAGGATAATAATGTAGGAACACTTCCAAGATTTTGTGTTTAAACAAAAACCAACTTGCTGACTTGTATCTGAGGAGCTGAATAGAAACATAGCTCTGTAGTGTGTATACGTGGTTTCTTATGAGGTTTTCATGTAGTCAAGACTTGATGACCAGACTGCAATATCACAGAGAAACAGCTGTGACAGACCGCCAAATAAACAGACAATCTAAAAGTAATTGGCAACCCCAGTCCTAGAGAGCAGCACAGTTTGGTAACTTTCTTGCTCTAACACTTACTAAATATAAGATAAGATAAGATAAAGCTTTATTAGTCCCACAAATGGGAAATTTGTTTTGTCATGGCAGAAAGTGGGAAGAACAAAGTTAAGAGTAGCAGCAATTAAGAACAATAGAATAGTATAAAATAAAATAGAAAACATACTATATTAACAGTGCTGTATAAAATGTACACTATACAATATAGAAATTTTGTATATGGATATATGTGTTTTAAAATATTTACATAAATGAAAACTATATGTGAACTAAATCTGGCAAATGACCACTGGTATCTTATAACAGTAGTCACCTGAATCAGGTGTGTTTGACCAGGAGAATCACCATACTGTGCATGACCATTGCCCTCCCAGGTGTCGACCCATGGTGTGTACTATAAATAAAATGCAAGAATGGAAAATTGAGTCTGTTTTTACCCCTGCTACTTACTTTCACAACACTGAATACTAAAATATTAAAATACAGACTTCATAGACTATATGAAAATGTAATGCAACACACACAGTATTTCCTTTATTTACAGTATTTACAGTATTTCCTGCAACAGAAAACAGTAAAGCCATGTAACAATGTAACGCTAAGCAATCTTTATTTCAGTAAAAGTATGAAATGGTTCCCTGAGACCAATTTAAAAAATGAACCCATGAACTTTATGTGAAAGGTCCCCACAGCAAAATGTCATAACATTTATTGTCAGGCTTGCAGAGATGCAGTGAATGACCAGTATTGTAAAAGTTTGTTTCACTGCAGTTTACGTTCTTGAAATTGACCTAAAATGTTGCTAAAGGGCATTGGTAAAGACTCCTTTGTAATATTGCTATGTAATGCTATTTTAATGATTCGTCCTCTTATGTACATTGGCCCATTTTGAGGACCTCTGTTCATCAAGCAAAGGGGAAAGAGGTCAGTGACTTACTGGCAATAAAAACATTTTCCATTTTCCTGAGTGACTAAAATAAATTCAATCAAGAAATCAGACATGTAATGGCTGAGTTGCCAGTTTAGAATTAGAATAAATAAAGAAAACAATTTTTTTATCTTTAGGGGTAAATTGCTAATTACCCTTTTGGTAGAAGGGAGAAATACCTTCACACCACCGAAAACTGCTGTGAATGTAATTTAACAATGCTGCAAAATGCTGTACACTCTTAAGCTAGTCCTTATTTCCAGCAGTACTTCTTCGCAGTGCTGTCCTGTGCTTTCTAATGATCTTTCAATGCCGTTTTTGTCTAAATAAATGTCTAAAACCAGATTGTTACAACATAGTATGTTACTTAACCTCTGTTTGATATGAAAATGAAAGTGAGGATTCAAATGCCAGTTTTTATAGGCTGTTTACTATGGGAAACCCACTTTTAACACGTGTTGTCCTTACATTTGAAGCTCATCCATATGTGCCAGACTTGAGACTGGACTGTAAGTTGCAAAGATTTTCTGTATATCTCGGGCTGAGGCCTCAGCAGCAACAGAACATTTAAGACATAATTTGACTTTCACAGAAAGAAGATGCAATAAAAGCTATAAAAGCTATAATCCACAGGGAGCAGACAAAGAGTGTGCTGAAGGGCATTGACCTGTGGCATGTTTTCTCCTTCTCAGTAAACTCTTAAAAGGCAGTTTCTGCCCCCTGTTCTGGAAAAAACTTCAAAAAAGGTTGAAACTGAAAAATTTTGCTCTTAAAGCTAAAGGTTTTCCATGCAAAGGTAACCAGCAGGAGTAATTCATCTTATAGATAAAAAAGATTGATAAATAAACGCTTTATCTATCTATCTATCGACTGGCCTGTTCAATAGCATTTTTATTTTTATCTATTATTTTGTTTAATTATTGTGTAATGGATAGGGTCACCAGAAAGCATCTAAAAGTATTCTATCTGCTTTTCCAAAAACTGTTACTGTTCTGAAGCACAAGTTTGTTTTGGAACAAGCCCTAACACTAATGATTTAATTCAATTATATTAAGGATATTAAAAATGGTAATCAATTAACAGTTTGTGTACTTGTTGGCCTTCTTAACAATTTATAGTAACATCCAGTATAGTATGCACTCAAGTTATTTTCAAATACAAAACTCCTACTCTGTAAAGGGTTGCTCTTGTTCCAGATTTAACAAGTTTTGTTACAGACGTATTTAAAGTGAAATGAAAATAAATTACTTTCTCATTAAAGAAAGTTGTAAAAGTATTTTTAATAATATTTCTCTTTAAATTATTTGAAGAGTTCAGAGTGGCTACACTAAGGCACTAAAATTACATTGGAAGAAGAATTCACATTTTATTGTGGCTATGCATAGAAAGGATGCAACTTTTTGTAATCACCTTCTGCCTATCTTGTCAGGATGTGAGTAACCTTGTGGTCAAATCCTTCATGACTTGCCATTTTACATGCAATGTGGTGCTGCCATAAAAGTTTATGACCTGATTATGATGGGTACAGACTCGTCAGGCCATAAAAAAAGAGAGAGAGTCCAACGGAGGAGAAAGAATATTTAAGGAGAGCAGATTATTCACTTGTACCTTTCTCTGTCTTCGCCTTACTTCACTCTGTCAACAACATCATCTTCATCCAGTCATGGATTTTTCTGGCAAGTGGGAGACTGAATCTCAGCAGGGATACGACGAGTTCTGCAAACTTATTGGTAAGCAACATGCTGAAAATGTAAAACTGAAAATGTACTAGTACATTGTATGTTACAAAACATACACTCTTAGAGGTAATGATGCCAGATGCGTGATACCATAGAACATATATTTCTTTCAACAAATAGTTATTTACAAAACCATTTTTGCAAAGATGATGTGTGTGAAGAACCCCCACATAGTGTAAATGTTGTAGAAACAATTGACTTGTTAATTGATAAAGAAAGTTGTGTTAGACATCTTGATGCCTTTAAAAATAACTGTTCACACTCACAGATCTCCTTTGCCAAAATGGTTCTTTAGGGAACTTCAGTAGTCCGTCTGTGGCATCAAAGAAACAACCATGTGTAGAAACTTTTTTGAAAGAGTGTACTGTGTACTGTAAATCTTATTGCATTTACATGACACAAAAAAGTGACACTAAGCAGCCAAGTTTAGTTTGAATAGATTTCAGCTTTGCTGTAGTGGAGCATTAGAATTGTGAAGCAATAGTGCGACTGTCAGGACAGAATTTTGATTCTCTATTGAATTTTTAATGAAACTGTCATGGACATTTTCAAATAAATGGGGAAAAAAAAGCAAAAAATGACCATGCATTTCAATCTTGTGACAGTTACTTTAAGCCAAAAAGAATGTTATGCTTCCACCATTTCAAATGAATTTCCTCATTTGATATATTGGAAATAAACAGAAACAGGTAGATTGTAGAGCTATAGCAGTACACAGTCCTTCAGGATGTATAAGACATTTTGATTGAAGTTCAAAAAAGTTTTTTTTAAGAAAGTACTGTACTTCTGTACATCAGGTATACCAGATGATGTGATTGAGAAGGGGCGTGACTACAAGCTTATTACTGAAGTGATTCAGAATGGTGATGAGTACTCTTGGACTCAACACTACCCTGCCCAACACAGCATCACCAACAAGTTCATTATCGGCAAAGAGTGTGATATGGAGACCATCGGAGGGAAGAAGTTCAAGGTATGACTGCGACAGTGGATTTGCACCTCATAGAGCATGTCAGTGAATAAGCTAGATTCACCTGACATTAACACTGATGTGTTGATTACACATAAACCTAGCCAGCTGATCAATCAGGGATAAGTTATATGAACGGAATTTATTCATTCTTACAATATCAGGCAACAGTCACCATTGAGGGCGGCAAGCTGAGTGTGCGGTTCCCGAACTACCACCACACATCTGAGATCAGTGTAGGCAAGTTGGTTGAGGTAAGACACTGAACTTAACATTTGACACTGAAATCTTGATCTTCATTTGTTTTTAAAAAATTATAGTCTATACTTTTAATATTAGTATTAAAAGCATATTCATGTAACATTAACAGACACAATAATTTTCTTATTTACTTTTGTCCTTACACTTCATAAAACATCTATATCCTCCTGCCCTGCAGACATCCACAGCTACTTCAGCCAAGGGTCCGGTCGTCCTCATCCGCACCAGCAAGAAAATCTAACTGAATCATTCCTGTGCAACTGATGACCAAAATCTTACTAGAAAAAAATTATGAAAATAAATAAATACAACACTTGCATATTTGTATGTGGTACATATGTTCATAACCCTAAATCTCAATATATAAAAGGCGGTGATATGAATGACTCTGGTGCAACTGCAGAAAGAAAATACACAAGTACACAACTGGCTACCACTGGAGGGCAGTAGGCCTTCAAAATGCACATTCTACCCTGAGGGCCCATTGTACCCCTAACAAAAGCCTTGACAGCTCTCTTTGTTACAACAAAGTGTGAAGACATTACTGCAGATTTTGAGGACTGACAATGAGATTAATGTTGGCAAAGTATTTGTTTTAATACATACTCTTAGTCTATAAGCCAACATGACAAAGACAGTTTCTCAGCCAGACTAGCCCCCGCTCAGGTCAGCACGTTTAATCTTTAACTGGCTGCCGTGCCACAAAACATTTAATCTCATGTTATAGTCTATAGGGCTAAAATGTTTAGAGTAGACACATACATAATACAGTAAAACAGTATTCCAGTGAGAGGACGTTTCATTTTGCAAGTACTCCTCTTAATAATTAAATGCCAGCCCCTCCCCCTCCCCGTTTTTCAAACAAAGGTTGTGAAAATGATCCATTACCCGACTGCCCCCCATCCCCTCGTCACATAGGCTCAGACATGCGGCCAACCTCCCTGGACCTGCACATCTGCCCCCCACAGAGTGCAAACACAAAGAAGACTCACCCCTCCCTCTCACTTCCTTCCACCCAATCTCTTTAATTACTCAGATAAGACGGCTCTGCTGGACACTGGAACACATTTCTCTCAGTATAAAAAAGAGGACTTATTCATGATTTGTTCCTTCAACTCCTGCTATAATTTTAAAAATGTGATCATTAAAACCCACAACCCAGTTCCTACTCTGCAAAATATTCATTTTAAGAATTAAACTTCAATCTCTGAGCAGTACTAAACAGCGGGTAGTGTGTTTTGGGGCTGTTTTGTGACAGAAAAGAGAGCCATACACGACATGAGTCTCCTCCATTGTCTTCAGTCCAGCACATGAAGAGGGGAGGGGAAATCGCGAGGGTTTAGGGGGACGCACTGGTATTTGGGGAGGGGCTAAATCAAGGAGCACCTCTCCCCTGAAAGCTTTTCATTTGCAAGGAGTCCAGACATTCATATTAAACAACCCCTGAGCTATGCAAATCTACCAGCCTATCTACTGCTATTAAAACAAAGACAAGATGTACCTTTTTTCCCTTTTTATTTTTTTTTTTGCAAATTACATGATATCCCCAGCCTCTTTCTCCTATATACATTTAGGCTTTAAAATAAAACCATAGACCATGAAATGAGCTCTGCCAACACGTCCTGGTCAACTTCTAGAGATTTAGGAGACATTTGTTGCAATATGCAACATTTTCTTGGTGAAAATAATCACTGCCTTTCAGCAATAATATCTTGCTATTACAAAAGCTAATGCTAAATAAGAAAATAACGGAACAGTGGTTAAAGAATGTCTAAAGTAACAGATTGAGCTAATGGTTATATATTGCACACACAAAGGCTTCACTTTACAATGAACTGAAATACAATGTATCTACAGATATAGTGAAAACAATGCACCTACCTACAGAAAATGAGACTTGAACACAAAATATACAAATAAAAAAAGAACTAAAATGATTTAGGAATAGAAATACTGGGCTTTATGAAAAATCATATTGGGAGTATACAAATAATACAAAAATTAGGTCCTGCAGAATCAGCATAAAAAATGGCATACATTGAGGTAGTTAAAAAATCAGGACTATCAGCGAATGATTTTGATAATCCAAATTCCAGTTAAGTGGTTAAAAAGCTTATCATTTAGCAGGACATAAAGCAGACACTTTGGCCTGGTTGCTAGTTAACAAAACATTGTGCAGTCGACCTCCCTGTGAAATCCACCAAAACCTGAGTGAAATGGACCGAGCTGGCCATAAAGTTAGTCTAATCTTTAGTTTCAGACACTAATGCCATGAAAACTATGGTTGAGTGCTGTAGTCTGCTATTTTTTTGCGACTGCCATGAAAACCTGTGTCACTTAGAGCCTGGCATCAAAGAATCTTTCTTAATACTCTTGGTGGCCTATAGTTCAACGAAACAGGTCAGAACTTATCCACGCATTTGTCCCAACCCATCATAGTGTCATGAAATTCACAGATATCCACATGTGGGAAACCAAAACAGAGCAGTAGTATGAACTATGAAACTTTATAACTAGAGGTGGGCATAGATTAATTTTTAAAATCTAGATTAATCTCATTGTAATCTAGATTAAAATGCCCCCCACCCAAATGATCCCAATGCCTGTTTTTATAGTGGAAACCATAAATATGCCTCCAATTGTTCCCCCAGATAACTTTAATTTCATTTGGAACCCAGTTTAATACATTACCCTTAAAGAACATGTAAATATTAACCCGAGGTTTAAATACGGAAAAGTCAGGAACGAGAGAGAGAGACAGAGAATAAAAGAGAATGAGAGAGAGCGAGAGAGAGAGAGAGAGATACAGAGAGAGCGAGAGGGAAACCGAGAGAGAGATAGAGTGAGAGAGATACAGAGAGATACAGAGAGAGCGTGAGGGAGACAGAGAGAGATAGAGAGAGCGAGAGAGATACAGAGATACAGAGAGAGAGCGAGAGAGAGAGAGAGATACAGAGAGAGCGAGAGAGAGAGACAGAGAGAGACAGATAGAGAGAGATGATCGCACGAACGAGAGAGAGACAGAGAAAGGGAGAGACAGACAGAGACAGAGAGAGCGAGAGAGGGAGTTGATCTGCACGCTCCAGAAAAGTCACGAACGAGAGAGAGAGCGATAGAGAGAGCGAGACAGGTTTAAAACGGGCGCGAACCAGAAAAGTCATGAACCAGAGAGAGAGAGAGAGACAGACAGAAAGACAGAGAGAAAGAGAATAAATCTGCGCTAAAATATCAAGGTGAAAGTCATCATGGCTCGTTTAGTATAGACCCAGCTCTCAACCCAACTTTGTGAATAGATTAACAGCAATATTTTTTTTATCGTGTGATAAGAGTCTCACGTTAACGGCCCACCACTATTTATAACATTTATGTTCTACTCAATAGGACAAATGTGTTATAACTACTGTGTTCTACCACATACAAGTAAGTGTGAATGACTGCCTGAAGTCACAGCAGCACTGTGAGGTAATTTTCATGGACGACAGTAACTAAACAGAAGAGGTCTTTGACTGTCGTGAGCTTAACGCAGATGAATCAAAGGTTTCACCCCCAAGGCTAGAAACATGTAAAGCTCAGTTTCCTTGAAAATGAGCCACAGATAGGCTAGGACAGATGCCTCTATTCCTTGGGGTTTTCCCCCTCCATCTGCCTGCAGGAAAACCAGGGGGACAGAGCTGTGAGCTGAAAACAGCAGAGCACAACATTAACATTCTACAGAGAATTTAAAGTAGGCGTTAAAAAAAAATCATTTACAAATGAACCACTTTATACAAACATCAGCTGTTTCAATGGCATTGTTATTTCCTTTTCAAGTAGTCTGTGCAGCCCTGATATGGGTTTGTCACTGTAAACAGTACCAAAGGGGGAGACAGATTTCTTGGTCATAAAGCCATCATTTCATTTTTAAGGCAGCAGCACCAAAGAACAACACAGTAAATCCAGTGTGAAACTTCAAGAATTCCTTGTCTTTGAAATAAAATAATCTGAATATCCAGTTTTTCTTCTTAAGGCTTACTATGGAAATAAAATGCTTCAGTGGGATGTTTTTGTGTGTCTTACAGTCAGTCTGGTTTGGAATTACACTGCTCACAAAAATGAAAGGAACACTTTTTTTATTGGGCCTGGCATGAAATCAATGAAACCTGTCTGATAATGTTCTGGTTGGTTAAGCAGC
>JBBPDH010000022.1:4656238-4666406 GCA_037974565.1 Clupeocharax schoutedeni
AATTTAAGGGGAAATTCTAAGAAAATGCCATTATTCTAAGATTTTTCTTAGAATTACGTCACTAGGAGCAACTTTTACGCTTAAGATTCTTTGTGAATAAGGACCCAGTTCTATAGATGACAAACAAGAGAATCTTCACTCACTAACCGCATCCAAGCAAAATTCTTTATTGAAACAATGTGATTGTTTTAGAAGCAACAACACTAGTACTCAAGCTGATACACAACATTCTGTGGCTCAGCACCCCACAATTCAGTATTGCCTCAGATATAGCTAAAGAACAGCAATGCAACTATGGTAAAACATCTTCAACTGGAATGGATTATGTCTTGTCAATTAAGAGAAACTGTGCAAATACATTCTGGAACAAATACAACTCAACCACTAAACTCTAGCACAACATATTTTTTAGGAATTGGGAATGACCTCATAAACAGCAAGATTACTGCTAATATTGGTGCCAACATTGAGGAGAAACCTGTTTGTCTGAAACCCCAAAATACATCAAACACTATTTTGACCACAAGCAAAAGAAATGAGTCAAGAACAAAGTGGCATCAAGGCAAACGGAAACCTCCAAAAACACATTGGCATTGGTTGAGACAGGATCCCAATAAGCACAGTCTTGAGAGCAAGCTTAACAGAGGCGGGTCTACTATCAGCCCTATGAAATGGGAGGAGGAACAGCAGGGTAAAGGGTCTGAAAAGGAGCAGGCAGAGCTGCCAGTCAAAGCTAGAAATAGAAAACTTCATGCAAGCTCCATCTCAACACTCACAGCCAACAAGCAGAAGTCAGGAATACTGCCACACTGTTATTCGGAGCATATCCTCACAACTGGGCACCAACACCCACCACAGAGACCTCCGGTTTCTTGGAGGTTGCAAAAGCAGAGTCGACAAGGCGTCTTGCTGTCGAGTTGCCATCGATATCCCAAAGCAACCCAAGGCAATATTGCAGAACTGAAGACAACACTGGAGGACCATACAGCATGGCAACAAAGCTAGCTGAGACAAACACTAAAATGCGGTGCCCCACCACTTTGGACCGCACAAGATCCTCCCATCCAGAAGCAAACTACTTGGATGTTTTCAGCTCTACCTGCTGGTCCTCAAATCAGCTGTCCTTGGACCAAGACTTTCATTATTGGTCCAATGATGTTCTGTTACCAATGGCATCAACAGACAAGCATAATACTTCAGCTTGTTCAGAAGCTAGTAGTTTTGAATGCATTGACGTGGCCTTGGAAAGTCATGAAGAAGTGAACAGAGGGGCTAAAACGGTACCCAAAAGACAGATTCAGCTGAAAAGACGGGATACTGTAGAGTTTCAAACAAATGAAAACAACAACAATGGCATCCTCCAGGTCCCAGCTACACCCAGCCCTCCTCGGGACACCCTGCAGCGTCAGCACAGCACCCCTGAAGCATTTCACCAGGACTCACACAGATCTGAACCAAAGTCAGGCCATACTGAGAGAAAGCAAAGACTTCAGAAGTCATTCTCTTTGGACGAAACATCTAGTAAAACCAAAATGGCATCCTGCATCATAAAAACCATTCTTTCAAAAAAGATGCAACAAGAAGAGAACCTTCGTGCTATGGAAATTTCTGACAGGGCTTTTGCTACTATAAAGGTGTACAACACAACCAGCAACAAAGAATGCGTGACCTCTTCTGTTAAGGATGTATACAATGAAACTATGAAAGTGACTCTGGGGACATGTCCTCCATTAAGTTCTTCACAGAGTCCTACTCAAGAGACTGAGTCACAAGCAGCGAATAACTCTACTAAAGAACATTACAGCATCAGCTCCAAAACACAGTCTAAATTGATAACAATACACAGCTCTAATAATCTATTCAGTGGCTTGGGCAAGACTGAATTTCATGGCGGTGGTACTGAAATAACTGCCTCTCCAGAGATTGAGAAAGAGAAGCTGAGTTCCAGTAAGGACATGGCATGGCTTACTAGCCAGAACCCAGGACAGAAGCTATCCTGTGACTCAGCAAAGGGCAAAGCGTGGAACTCGAGTGCAGTGATAAGCGGAGCCATCAGAAAACAGGCTGCAGTGAAAACCACACCTGAGGAATGCTGCACAGTGCAGGGAGGCCAGAAATTACCCAATGTCAAAACTGACTTCATTACCAGCATGGGGAATCAAGATAAAAAAGGTGAGCTCAAAGAAAGTACACAGTGTTTTACAAACGGTGGTTATTTGGCTTATGATCTGGATGCAAGAACAGTAGGTAATGTCATCTCCCAGTCTGCTCAGTGTAGTCCAGTGAAAGAGCGGGAGAGAGATGCTGGAGAACCCAGGGCACCTGGGCCATCAGTAAACATTAGTATTCAAAACCAAGGGAAATTCAAAGCCATAGCTCCTGTGCATGTGGTGAGGGATATGCGGAGCCTGGTTAAAAACACATACAACCAGTCATTTAAGGGGGTTGGTGAGGCAGTCCATAGAACAGAGCACAGTATCACTGGATTTCCACCACCAACATCTCATCCAATTAGCAGCAAGGGGGAACACAAGAGAAAAGGGTACAAGCCAATGGAAAAATCAAGTGTAGAATTGCAGAAAGTGACTCCACCACTTGCACTAGACAAGATCAAGGATTTTGCCTCTCTTCATGCCACTCCCACGGGATGTGCAACTAAAACTACCTCTCTCCTGGAATCACATGACAAAACTTTCAGTGCTGGATTTACAAAGGTCAACCCTATTATCACAGCCAAGGTAAACAGTTGTGCTTTGTCAAAATTCCCAGAGACCCTAACCAGCCAAACAGCCATCAGCCAAGTAGATATACAAGGCAGACATTTGAAACAAACAAACTGGGCAGCCATGGCAGTACAGGCTAACAAGGAGACCTCAACTGATATAGCCAAAAATTGGCATTCTGGGAACACTAGTAGGTTGGGATATGAAAAATGCAAAGAGTCTGCTGAGCATCAAAGGCAGAATCTGGTAGCTGCCATGCAGTACTGTCTACCTACAAGAAGTTGTAATGAGCCGGACAGCTGTAACCAATCAGAACAAGTGTGTTCCTCAAATGAAAATGGTTACCAGACCCAGGGTTCACTTCCCAGACCACAAAGTGCAGCTGGGCCGCCTTCCGCCTGTATCTTAACTGTTACTGCAGCACCAGTGCTCCCGCCATACTTCTGCAAACCCAATGCACTGGGGTACCACACAGTCTCTCCCCCTATGGGAGCAGTTAGCTATGTTCAAGGTCCTGTCTTACTGCAAACACCATCTCATAACCAAACTGTTATGGCAAATGGTCCCATCTCTTTGATGAGATCATTATCTGAGGAAGTAAGATTGTTATCTCAGCCATACATAACATATGGAAAAGCAGTACAACACAGCTCACCTAAACAGACAGAGAAAGAAGAAAACAGACTGAAAATGCCTTCTCCTGATACTCAGCAGTGTACAACTTTCATTGCAACCCTGGGTGCTGAGGTCATACGAGGGAGTACTGGTATGATGTTTCCGGAAGTCAGTGGAAGTCTGGCTCAGAATCCCCGCCAGCTGCTGCTGGACCCTGAAACCGGTTGCTGTTTCTTTGTGGACATGCCTCAGCTGCCACAACGGAAAATGCTGTTTGACCCAGAGACATGCCAGTATGTGGAGGTCCTGCTACCACAGCAAACCCTGTCTGGAACAGTTATGCCTTCCCCCTGTGCCATACCCTTCCCCTCCCTTCATGTCCCTGCCATTTACACTCCACATTGCTTACCTTATGTCCAGGTACACCCTAAGGTGCTGCCACCACCAGGGCCTTGAAACATGAATGGGCCAATTTTGAATTGGGTTACCCACAGACTTTCAATGCTAAACACAAGCTGCTTAAAGAGTGTAAATGAAATGCAAAAATATGCATACAACTACATGAACAGAACATACTACAGAAGAAAGCATACAAGCTATCTTTTCATCAATGCATGTCTGATAAAAACTACCTCTGGAATTCGGAAATGAAGTGGGTGAGTCATACCATCAGTGTATTGTTTTGATGCAGGAGTATCATATGCATATTTAAACATTCAAGCAAACTCACAGGCACACACATGTACACATGCATACTCACACAGGTGCACACACTCATATTATTAATGTATTGATTGGCCTGAATGTAAGGTTTAGTAAATGTCACTAATTAGGCAAAGCATTTTTGTCATTTTAAGTTGAAATTCTATTACTAATTTGTACTGGAATTTGTAAAAAATATAAAGAACTAAACATATAAATTCTGCAGCATGTGTAATAGGGAAAGAGCTTAGACCAACTAAAATCTCACTCAGGCACCTTAGAGTCTTTAATATATCTATAACATCTATGGTAAACTATCTATTTGAAAAGTCTCTGGAACTTTAATTAAATCCTGTACACTGTTTACTATAAATGTTACTAGAAACACTGTGTTAAAGCATTTGCGAACAAGAAATTAAACAGTCTTTTCTACTGGCGAAAATGTTATTTAAAACAATTTTATTAGTTTATTACTTTAAATCAATAAAAACAGTAACAAATGGGACAGATATGTAAGTCAGTGCCTAATAAAACAGTATTTAGCTGAAATTCTATAATAAATGTGGCACTAGGCACTTTTGCACATTTTATGCATATCACACCATTTAACTGAGACAACATAGTAAGTTCATTTTGTATACAATAGAAGTTTGTATGTCAGACACATGTCTTGTACCAACACAACCAGCATTTGTCTTAAAAATCTGAAATTATTGTTCTAGGCCTGTGTTCATTTAAATGCGTCATTCTACCAACAAGCATTGTTATACAGCTTTTTGAAACTTTTTTTGTTGATCACTAGTAGAGTTAATTTTGTATACATTTAAAACAAATAATTTAATGCATACAAACTATTAATGCTGCATTTGCTTTAGTATACAGCAAAATAATTCACCTCCTGTTTTAACATCAGATTTTTAAAAAACTGAATGAGCCACTCAATTTTAGCACTAGTGCTCATAAGGCAATAATAAATAGAGTGATTAACAGAAAAAATGCCTTGTATGAAAAATTTAGTGGCATTAGAAAAAGTATGATTTATTCAAATAATAAAGTATAAGCTATGACTACACTTTGGTAGTTGTGCCCTCTGGAGTGTTCTTGACCACTTTTTGAACTTGCTTCAAGTCCTGTTCCTCACACAAGCTGCTTCTGCGATGGCGTATCTTAAAACCCTGGAATGTGGGGCATATGGGCATGTAGCGCAGGCAGCTAAGCCGTCTCACCAGCCCCATGCCCACAGGGAAGTTATATGTCTCTGAGTTCACACCTCCCACTGAAGAACCCTCAGCCTTCCACTCTATGAGACCCCGTTCTTTCCTTGTCCCTGCATGCCAACACACAAAGACAAAGTAAGCTTTTAAGACTTATAGGATTATCAAATTATTCTTCTTTAACATGAACTCTCAGTCTTCATTCCCTTTAAGACTCACTATATACCTGGTATTGTATTGTCCAATAAATATGCCAAGAATCCTCCCACAAACATCTCTGTGGTCAGTAGTACTGTAAGGATTTGATCCAGCTCTGGCACACCTACTTAACAACAAAATAGAAATCAGTAAGTCATTCTAATAATCTCTTTTATATTGTCTAGGCCACACTTATACCACATACAGACCTGTCTGAATGCTGCCTGGGTGAGTTTCCAAGTAGTTGGGCAGCATAAGACCGGAGAACATAGAGAAGCCCAGAACAAAAAGGTTCCGTGAAGAGTTCAGATCCACAGACTGCAGGTTTGACAAACCCACAGCTGTGATCATACCTGTACAAAACAAGATTAGCCTAATCAAATCTCAATCCAAATGTCAGATCAACAGCACGCAAAACTTCCAGGGGTTATATTGGGTCAGAACAATCTGGAGTGATGTTAACAAATCTGTCCAGAATTTCTTGGTTTTATGGGCAGTATAAATGAGCTAAACTGGTAAGTTAACTTTTGACAATATATAGATGATTTTATATATGCTATGATATTTAATGTTCTTATCAAGTGTATTTGACATTGCTTATAAATGGAGTTAGCTAAGTTGTTTAGTATGTGCAAAACTTGGGTGGCTTGATGACTAGTAAGGTCATTCCCAGGCTTCACCCTCCTCATTATCAACAGTTGGATTTATCCTTCAGCAGAAACCTGTAATTTACTACAGCCCACTACTTGGATAATGCCAAATGCCACAGCTTTATCAATTGGTGGACAATATATGAATATGAATATATGTCTTTTTTTGCAATATATGAAATATAAAAACAAATGATCTCTTTACAAATGACTTTGGAGCACCATCATGCTCCCTTGCTCTTCACTGCCATCCGGTGTACACAGCTACTCTCTGTACAAATCCATGGAGCTTCTTACCAAATAAGGTGCAGAACATGCCTCCTAACACTGGATCTGGGAGTGAGGCAAACAGAGCTGTGAACTTGCCAATGGTCCCCAAAAGAAACATTATGAATGCCCCATACTGTACGACTCGTCTACTGCCCACCTGCACAGGGACCCATGAAACAAAAGTTTTTCACCATGATTGTTCATGATCTTCCAATTCAGTTTCAGCCTATACTAGATTTTGGCTGTATTACACAACAACAAGCTGAGCAAATAGGCATATAGCAGATTAATAAAGCTGAAAACAGAACAAATAACATGTGGAGGAGAGTTGAAGATATGGTTATATCTATATATTATCTATAGATTATCTATATATTATTACCTCTCCAATAACATGATAACATGACATATGGTGACAGACATGTGTAGGATTATCTTGCACATGAAGATATGCTTAAGACACAATACAGCTTGCCATTTTTAGGATTAGAATGATGATATCTTGTTCCCACTGCCCACCTTGGTAATACCGAGCACGCCAATATTAGGGCTAGAAGAGGTGGAGCCATTTCCTGTGCCCAGCAGGCCCGCTATGATGCAGCACACACCTTCTGTAAAGATCCCTCTGAAGAAGTACAGATCAAATGTATAACATAATCAACAAATAAGTTTCACACTCACAATTTAGAAGAGTAAACAGGATTAAGTGAATCTTGGCTGTGGTATAGCTTTTCTCTGACCTGTTGATGGCATGGATAGGGGGCGGGGGGGCTCCAGAGAGACGGGCACAGGCATAGTAATCTCCAATTGACTCCACTATGCCAGCTAAAGTGGCACTGAACATTCCCAGCACGCCAGCTACCGTCACTGTTGGTAATCCCCACTGACCTGAAGCAGACAACACCAGGGGTGTTAGCAACCAGTTTCAGTAAGTATTTAAAATAATTATAATTTAAAAAAATATATGTTTTATCCCAAAAGAACCATACTCTCCATTTTTCTGGTAAGCACTTAAGCATATCAGTGATCGTTTCTGCATGATGCAAAAAACAAAAACTTGTATGATTTCTGAAGATGGTAACAAGCATGCCGAAAGGTAGTGAATTATTGCTAATAAGCCATACAGGTTTTATTTTGCAGTCTACCTTAATTAGGTAATTGCTAAACCATTTCCTGTAGTGTGCTTGGTGTACCTATCGACCCATTTTTTTAAAATAACACAATAAAACTCTTGTCTAGAAATGTTTTTTCCACCTTTATGTCCCAGCGTGTCGCCTACTGAACATGAAAGATGCTGAAATCTTTATCTGCAATTCATTAAATTCCCCCTTTCTTTCTCTGTAATGTTGATATTATCATCCTGTTGTCCTTGAGTATGAGAAAATGAGCTGATTAGTAGAACAGCCTGCCATGTATTTATGAGCACTGAGATAAGGAGGAGAGAGTGATAGAAAAAGGGAGAAGGAAAGGGCACTTACAGGGATAGGGCATGCGAAACCATGGAGCCCGGGACATGATCTCCCCTCTGGCATCAGTGCGGGCCTTGAAGCCATATTGTGAAGGGTCATTGGGCAGAACATTGGTCAGTGTGAGAATGTAGCACACAAGCCACACCAGCATGATAGCCATGATGATCTGCCAAAATTTATACTTTTTTAATTAAGAAACTGAACATTTCACTGAACAAACTGAACAGTCAATTTAAGATGAAAGTGAACTTGGCTGCTTTAATGCTGATTTTTTGGCAGGTTTAATTGGGGTCTGATATGCTTATGATAAAGTTCTTATGTAGATTTACAGCTTTGTCTTTACTGGCATAACATAGCATAGCTGAACATTCCTGAACATAAAGTTGTTAAGTCAGTGCTGGTTTGTACCGGAAACATCTTGAATATCTGGAAGCGTGTGATGTGACAGCCTTTCTGTCTAGAATAAAATGGAAGGGGGAAGGCCCAGTTCCTTAGATACTGAGAAAAGAGCACAATGAAGAAGACACACCTGAAGAAACAGAGAAGGCACACATACAGACATGCTATTAGATGGTCCCATTACAAATGAATGGCTATCAATGTGGAAGGAGCAATGAGGCTGACATTTAAGATGGATTCCCTGTCCATTAATATTAAATGCTCATTTAAAAATAAAGTTTAAAAATTCCTTAAATCTTTATGTAGATTGTGTAGATTGATATCAAGGAGAATATTTGCACTCGCAAGCTGTAGAAAACATTATCCAAAAACCAAAAAAAAAAAAACCAATCAGTAAAAAGATGTTTGCAGATTAAGCTGAAAGTTGCTTACAGCAGAGAGAGGCCCCAATGGCTGCCCGCTCGTTCACCTGCAGTCTGGAAGACGGACAGGCCAATGAGGGACACTGTGGGAGTGACAGTTAGGGGCCCGATGGAGTTTAGCAGGAGCCCAGGGAGTCCCACCAGTCCAATAACCACCTCCACCAGACTAGACACAATGATGGCGCCCTGGATCTGTAGATCACAGACGAAAGCCAAACAGGACTGCATGAGATTGCTTACGTGTTACTGATCAGATCCAAACTTGGTTAAGTTAATTCCTATTTTATTTATGGGGTGTATTACAAATGTCCATGTAAAACCTAAGGCACATGAAGGACTCAAAACAATGATACATCAAAGAGATTTACAGCTAATTTGTAACACTTAAGAAACAATAAACCACAGCATTACCACTATAAAAGCATCACTTGCTTTAAACACAGTGGGGAGCTATACATTTTATGTGGTTAGATAGTCTGAGCTACCCAAGCCAAAAGGAAACTGACCACAGAGAGTACTTCAGATACAACAATTGCTTGTCAAGGAAAATCAAGTATGTTTTTCTGTTCATCATTTGGAGTGGATCTTTAAGAACTATGCGATTAATGGGTCATGTACCTCTCTAATCCGGGGGTGCCAGATATGGGTGGTGTTGAGTGGAAGGCTCCCGTCTCCATAAATCTCCTCTGTAAAACACAATACCAGCCTGCAGCACTAACTTCATAGGCACATAGGCAATGCTGAATATAATACAGAAACCCAGTGACTGCCCTAAGCAATGTTGGATAGAAGATAGCATATACAAATTACCTTCTGGTGGACACTTCCACCTCTCCAATCCTAAAATGGCCTGGGCTGGGATAAGGAAGGCAAATGCACTGGCCTGAAACAGGGGTAACCTGGGTATTACACAAATACAGACATGAATCATAGCAACAGAAACCAAACATAGCTGCAGTCCAATGAGGATTACATCTACAATAAAACAAGACAGAATCTCAGAATCTCAGTTAATCAAGAGTGTTCTCCACTCTAACTATGGGCCACAAACCTCTTGATAAAAACAGAAAAAACAGTTACAGGACATCAGTCAGGCTATCTGAACAGACAATACCATTCAAAAGTCATAAAGCGGCCATGAAAAATATTTTTATATCTCAGGAGTGAGCATGTTACTTTATGAAAAATATAAATATAATAAATATAAATAAGCAATAATACAGTAATACATAGGGCTGTAAAGCAATTAATTAAAATTAACTAGTTAGTCGCAAATCCAGGAAAAAATTAATCGCAATTAATCACAATTCTATGTCAACTCAATATATAATATATAATGAACACACTCAGTCATCAATTTTACAAACAAGGCTTTGTTTATTTGTTTTTCCCAACTCTGTCACACTTTTAAAAGCGGTGAGATAAAAACAAAACTTACTTTTGAATAGAAAATGGCTTGTGTAACATCTTCAAACCTTAAAGACTCTCTGTGTTAAGACAAAAACG
>JBBPDH010000022.1:4728772-4740060 GCA_037974565.1 Clupeocharax schoutedeni
TCACCAAAGTGTAATTTTGGAGTGTACTGCTGACATCCATGAAATAAGTTTTCTTTGACCTTTTAAGAAAAAAAAACCTCAACTGTAAACTTGCCTTTTTAACACCACTAACATGATTAGGCGTCTTAGAACACGCCATGCTGTCACGAGGCACGTGCTTCAGCGGTGCCCCGGAGCTCCCTGGAATATAACCAGACCAGACAGACCAGGGTTCCATACTCAGAGCTTGACTTTATTTTCAAATCAGAAAGCAAACAGGCTCGATGTCCAGGAACAGGAACAGAAACCGAAACCAAAAACCATGAAACTCGACAGGGGCTCTAAAGCGCTGATGGACAGATACAGACCTTAAATACATGACAAGATGACTACAGGAATACAAGACAGCTGGACAGGGGCAGACAGGACCAATGGGAACATGAGGTAATTAACAGACACAGAACCACAGACAGGTACTGGGGCCAGACAGGGAACAGGGGGACCCCTAGTGGGTCTACACGGAAACAGCAGGGTAGGCAGGGACGTGACCAGGCAGACACACCTGGAGGAACCAGGGCTAGACATAGACGGGGCTGGGATGGAGACAGACCAGAACGAGACAGGATGAGGGCTTGGGGCTTTCTAGGAGGCTGGGGAAAGTAGCACAAGATGAGAAGCACAACAGGGCTGAATACACAGAGGGGCCTCACACACACCAGGGAGGGACCACACATACCAGGAGGGCTGCACACACATACCTGAAGGGGCCGCATACACACCAGAAGGGCCACACACACCAGGAGGGGCCACACAGACCAGAAGGGGCCATGCATACAGAGGGGCAGCCACACAGGACGGAAGGGAACAGGACCAGGGAGGACCCACTGGAACAGGAAACACACAGGAACTGGGAGAGGGCAGGGCCAGAACAGGGCATTCTAGAACCAAGGGTGAAGAAGGGACAGGAGCAGGGGCACCAGGCAGACAGGAGCAAACACTGAGGGTAGAATAGGCAGGGGCTGGACAGGCAGGGGCTGGACAGGCAGTCTCAGCCATTCACACTCCTTTACAGTCTCAGCCTTACTCACGGTCAGCTCACTCAGTCTCAGCACACCACGGACAGGGCAGGGAAGAGGGGCCAGGCTGGAACACAGAGGGAACACCAGAACACATGGCAGGGGAAAGTGAACACAGTGAACCAAGACAAGGGAACCGAACAGGAACAGAAGGTGAACAGGGAACACACATCAGGGAGGCTGGGACACATCAGGGAGGACGGGAACATGGACCAGACCAGGGAACCTAACGAAGGGGGAACAGAGGACACACACGAGACCAGACAGAACAGGACAGGACCGTAAAACAGATTACAGACACTAAACCAAAACAGAGCAGAACTAGACTAAACCAAACCAAAAAGCCATAAGGACATCAGAAACCAAAACATAAGACATGATAACTAGAACTAAGATTCCTCAGCTATATGCTGGCATACCGAGAACAGACCAGAAAACAGACCAAACACAAGAACAGAAAAACAGAAAAACCAAACCTAGCAGGGCCCTAGCGTGCCAGGCCTGACACATGCAACTAAACATGAAACTTAACCAGCAGACTGATGCATACAGCTTGATAGTACCAGGTGGAAAGACATCACATTCAGAATTATGGAATTCATGGGGATGAAATCAGAGGGGTTTTATTCCTTGGTTTGTAACTGTTTGCCACAAAATGGAGTCAATTGGCTTACCAGACAAGGCTTAGAGTTCGTTAGCATTAGTGCTAATGCTAATGCTAATGTTCAGATTTTAGATACAGAAAAGTAAGAGAGACTTTGGCAGAAACAGATTGAACAAACAAATGGGTTACACATAATTGGGATTAGCACTGCACCTCCTACCATGCTCAAAACATGGGGAAGAGAGAGCGTAGCGTGTAGGGTGAGCACAGCAAATACTAGTGGTGTGGAAGGGAATTACGTGAACTCAGACAAGCAAACCTCTCTGTATGAGTTGTTTGAGACCAAAAATAAATAGGCGATTATACGACCAAAAAAATTGTCGTCGACCAAATTTCATATTCGATTACGTCGAATACATCGAATAATCGCGGCAGGACTAGTTGAGATAACATTATATCATACAATGTGTACAGTATATGAATGTTGATGTTGATGTACTTTTTTATGTGGGAAAGTAAATCTGATCTCATCACACCAGGTATGAATTTAAGTGAAAAAGAATGTGGCCAGAGTAGGTAATGGGCAAAGCCTTGTTGGTTAGAAATATATTGTTTGAATAACAATGATACTGACTGCGGATGTTTCTGCTATCAGTATATAGAGCTTAGACTTCTGGAACATCACATCCTGGTGCAACTTTGTGCCATCAAAAGAAACATCAACAAAAAGTGAAAATCATAGCTCAGGTACCCTTTCTGTAATTTTCTAAACCTACAAACTATTGATACAGTGCATATGGCACATTTACTCTTCAGGTTGACCACATTTTATGTCTAAGTCTTGGTTACAGCACCTTTGGCATCAATGAAAAGCTCAAGCCTTTTTGGGAATGACCCTACAAGCGTGGCACACCTTTCTTTAAAAGTTCTCCCATTCTACTTGGCAGAATCTTTCAATTTCACTCAGCTCAGGTGGGGATTGTTTGTGCTAAGCCATTTTCAGACCTATCCACATGTGGCGGGGCACTTAAAGGCACAGATTATGGTTATACTACTATGCTAGTTGGCCTGGTACAATGACTAACAAACCTCAACCTTTCCGTCAACACCACCTAGGGGCTTTCACCCTAGGACATATTACCCTTAGTAGAAAGGCACACAGGTTCGTCTACTCATAAAGGGAGGGAGCAAGAGACGTGTATCCATTCATAAAAGCAATGCTTTTATTAAAAATATTAAAAGTCATAAAAGTCAAAATGTGAGCTGGTTCTCAGTTAAAAGGACACAACTGCCATAAGGCTGGGCAGTGGGGGCAGTGGCTCCCAAAGAAAAAACAAAACAAACCTCCACACAAAACTAATTACACACACACACACACGTGAACCAAAATACCCAAATAAAGAAAAGAGGGATGATACAATCAACACGGGCCCAGCACTGCAAAACAAGGAAGGACAAGAAACAAAAATTAAAACAACATAAAACAAAACAAATACATAAGCAGTTAGTGTTCGCTCCCAGTCACATTACATAAAAACACTAATAGACTAAAACCTAAAAAAAAACAGCAGGGGACTCACAGCAAAGCAAGGCAAGACAGCAGTCTCGCCAGAGAGGCAAAAGCAGCCGAGGCAAAACAGCAGCCCGGTTGCGGCTCATGAGCTGGGTTGGTAAGACCACAGCCCCTGGAGAGTAGCACGAGCAGCCACCCGGAGCAGAACCCTCCTAACACTGGTTGTAGCTGCGGTTATGTGCACCCCCACGCCCAACGCACCGAGGCACCTCGCGACGACGGGAATAATACTCCACGGATGTCAGACTTTCCCCAAAGCTGGACCACCGTGTGATACACGCGGACCAGAGGGGAAAAACCAAACAAAGAGCGTGCTCTTCGAAGCTGCTCAGGTGAGACCCTGGTGACGTAAAGGTCTTAGTCCTGCCCCCTTTTATAGCTGGCCCCGTGAGTAAGCCAACCTATCAGCATTACTGCCACGAAATTACTGGAGAGAAAGGGGGATGTTTTAAACAACCCCAATTCTGTCCCGCTACACACAGTTGCTGTTCTCGGTTCAGATCCTGACTCTGGCTGGGCCTCTCCAGGACTTTCTGAGAGTTTTCCTGAAGCCATTCCTTTGTTTTCTTGGCAGTATTTTTGTATTAATCTTTTCCTCTACTATGACTAGTCTCCCAGTCCCTACTGCGACAAAACATCCTCACAGCATGGCACTGTCTCCACCATGTTTGACTGTAGGAATGGTATTAATTTGGTTATGCTCAGTGTCTCAAATCTGCACAAAGGATCCCTGGATGCTTCAGAGACCATTGGGATCTTGATTACCTGCCTGACTGAACAATCTGTGAGCAGCAAGATCTAGGGAAACTAGTGGTGGGTAAAAATCTCTTACACATGAGAATGACAGTCTGTTTTGTTTTTGGAAACTTTTAATGCTACAGAAACGTTAGAGTCCTTCTCCAGATCATGTCTCGTATATCTGCTGACAATTCTTTGGACCTCATGTATTTTTTTTTTTAACAAAGTAAAAAAAGCATTTGTTTTTGCATTGTATTGTGTGTAGGAAATTTCAATTAAGTTGATTTTAAGCCTTAGACATAGAAAAATGTGCTAAAGACTTTCCATATGCACTGTAAAGGGAAAGTTAGTGCCTTCATAATGCCATCTATTTGTTTCAGCTCGGCAAAAAAGTTTTTCATTCATATCTGATAGACTGAAGTGTATTAGGTTTAGTTATATATTTGGTTTCATGTTTCAGAATTTAAAAATTCATATTCTGTTGCCAGTTCTGAAACTGTTTTTTTTGTTGATGGGAGTAAGTGAATAGATCTTTCTGTTGAGTATGTAACAGAGAGAGTGGAAATGGCTTTTGTGGATTATTGTGCAAAGAATAGGGAATAAGCTATTTATTTTGTTTAGGAAGTTGAGCTATTTAGTGGACAAGCCATGCTTGCCATGATGATAATTTCTCTAAAATGACTTTTGAACACCTTCTGATATAAATAAATATTATTATTCTCCTTTAATGAGCAATTTATTATGCACATACGGCTTGCCCTTATTATAATGAAAAAGTCCAGCCAGCATTGACAATAACCAATTGTGTGATCTGGTCTGATTATGAATCACCCCTTCTTTTACTTCTGTGTTTATTCCTCCACTTCTGAAGGAGTGGTGTCATTGTTCTTTGGTTTTTTACCTTGTGCTAAGAAAAGAAAAAATTCTAGCCCAAAGCTTCAGCAGTTCTGGGCAGTGACCTTGCAACTCTCCTCAAGCCATGGAAGAGGGCACGGCAAGTCTCCAGTGCTATGGGCAGCAGCAGCAGGCTCAGTGCCTGAGGGTACAGGGCTGGAACTGAGGTGTGAGGGGGCAAACACAATGAGCTGCTGCAGGTGGGGACAGGCTGATGTGTCACTGTCAGTACGAGCTCTTCAGGAAGCCATATGTAACACGAAAGACTGAGCCATAATGAGGATGACACACAAAAAATAGCTACTAAACACACGTGTATAAATAAAGATGCCATAGAAGAACCTACAATACTCACACTACTCACAATAAGTTAGGGATATTGTTATTTACATGAGTGCTTGTCCTATTTGCTCTGAATTTTAATGAAATAAGTCGAACTGTGACAATTCTGCCACAATGTGGTGGAGCATTATCATCCATGAACAGAAAGTTGGGGGTGTGTTGGTGGAATCAGGGGATGGTGATGGGTTCTATGATATCTCTGAGGTAAGAACGTGCAGTGACTGAGCCATGTACAATAACCAAATCTGTTTTGCGCTGACTGGTGATGCCTGCCCAGACTGTGGCACCTCCTCCACCAAAGCAAACACTGGGGGCCATGTTAACCTCAGCGTATTGCTCACCTTGCCTCACCAGCAACACTGACCACCATCATTTCTGCGCAAGGTGACCCAACACTCATCAGTGAACAGGACGGTAGGCCACTGCTGCATTGTCCAGGTCACATGGTCTGGTGCCCACTACAAACGTTCACGGCGGTGACTTGGTGTCAGTGGAGTCAAAGCCAAAGCGGTGGGGTTGGTTGCAAATGGTGTGTCTGGAAACCCCAGTACCCCTCGCATCTCGTAACCGGGCCTGCAGCTGTGTGGAAGTTGCATAATGATGTCTGAGTGCATAGGTCCTTAGGTACTGGTCATCATTGCAGTCTGTCATTTGTGGGGCTACACTCCTGGGTCTGTCATGAACTCTGCCAGTAGTTCTGTGTCTTGATGCAAGTCTGCTGATGACACTTTCAGACACACCAAGTTCATGAGCAACATCTGACTGCCTGCCACTGACCCGAAGGCGCGCCGTGGCCAGGTGGTGCTGCTGGTCCGTTAAGTGACGTTGTGTGTTCATGGCTGTTTAAATGATGAACTTGGAATGACTTACTGACAATACCAGCTTTTTATACCCACAGAATCTTGAAATTGATGCCACATTGAAAAAGGTTGTCTTTTGGTATTGGCCCCAATATAAGGCACAACTGCACACAATGAGACCTTTACATGGAAAACACAAAATGAGTTGTTTCTATCACCCCAATACAATTGCCTCCCTAACCCAAAAAATGTCTGAAGTGAAACAAACACCGTATGTGTGAAATCTACTAAGACTCTCATGATATCCCTAAATGATTGTGAGTAGTGTATATAGTGTATATATATATTTATGTATAAAGCTTGGTGTTTTAGTACAATTGTAGCATATTGTTGCCCCGAGGCAACAAACTAAAAGTGGTCTTACTGCACAGTGTTGCCCTAAGGCAACAAATGAAAAACTACAGTTTAGTATATAAATAAAGAAAAAAATGTATTTACTCAATCTCAATATGCATCACAGATTTTTAATGCAAAAATTATTTCAATTTAAACCAGTTAAAAAGTGAAATTTATCCTACCAACTGTTCTGCAAGTTGGAGAAGTGTGCTTTCCATCAGAGCTCCACCATATTCCTAGGATTCATCATCTTTGATAAGGGTGTGGCCATGGATCTCCAGAAGCTTGATGCTGTGTGTGATTGGCCCCTACCCAAGACACTTAAGCAGTTTCAGTGCTTCCTGGGATTTGCAAATTGGTATATCTACTTTATCGGGGGCTTCAGTTTGGTTGAGGCGCCTCTCACTGCTCTCACGAAGCTATCAAAGAATCAATTCAGCTGCACCACCGAAGCCAAGATTTTCATCACATCTGTCACTTGTTCACCGTGGCACACATTCTGCTTCATCCAGATCCTTCCAACGGCTTTTGTGCTGTTTCTCCTCCACTCGGCACCAATAAAGAGTAGGAGCCGCGATTTGTTGGCCATCAAGTGGGCACTGGAAGAATGGTGACACTGGCTCCTGGTGGTGGTGACACATTTACCTCCTCTGGCCAGGATCATCAATCGTGGTCCTGCCTACTCTGTTTGCCGGCTCCTCAATAGCGACACCATGGCTGTGGCACATAGTACTTAGTCAACTGGGAAGGCTATGGTCCGGAAGAACTGTCATGGGTCCTTGAGCACTTTGACTTGGACCCCTCACTCAACCAGGACTGCTGTCATCAGATATCCTCTCAGCCTGGTCCATCTGGTGACAGTCCTGTAGGGAGGCTACTGTCACACACACCAGTCACGTGACATGTACGTGCACCAGTAAATGAAGTGTGTCACTTGTGTGTGTATGAGAACACAGGTCCCTGCTTGATATTTCTACTCTCTGCTGAAAACAGTCTCAGATCAACTGCATGGTTTACCAACTCTGTTGTGTCTAATCTGTGACTGAGGTCATCCGCCATGCTACACTAGGCTAGGTTCATGACAGCTGTTCATACACATTTTTTTTTGTATTGAATGTTTTGTAAAATATAAAAAAATATATTTTTTGTTTTCATTTGGATGTTGTTAAGGCACTCTAATGGGAGGATACACAGCAGATAATTGAAATCTCACTGTGTTTTTGTTTTTTCGTTTATATAGGTTAGGAATATTTTCTTATGGTAAGAAATTGTAAAATTTCATGACTGTTCTTGAGTTCAGATTGTGAACATGAGGAAATGTTCTAAAGTTCTCAGGGACAGTAGTTGGGTGAAAAATGGGACTAAATTACCAGGGCCCTAAGTGGGGGTAGGGCCCCTGAGGAGTGAAATTAAATTTTCCTTTTGACTAGGCGCATCTGCTGAAGCGGCAGACGGCAGTGTATAACCGTGCTATGGAAAATGATGTCCAAGAAACCAAAATCCAGTTCTCAGAAAAGAAAAGAGAGTCAAGAAAGGGAAAAAAAAAGAAATGAGGGAAAGTGACTTCTTTCCCAAGAAAGGTGAGTCCAAAATGTGAGAGTAAATACTTTACAAGTGATCTCCTACTGTGGTTACAAAACACTTCAATACCACCGCGATTATCAGTCCTAATAACAAAACGGCATACAGTAAGCCCTTGTTACTTGCGGGGGTTATGTCACACGAGCACCAGCGTATAAGTGTATAATGAAAAATCATGTTGTTGTGTTTGGGTCAAAGAAATGCCTTAAAATGCTTATTTTAATAGTGTAAACCCTAAATATGGCCCCAGATCTGCTCCCAGAACACTTTAATTTAATTTTAAACTCAGTTTAATACATTAACTTTAACGAAAATGTAAAGATAAAACCAAGTTTAAATACAGAAAAGTCACAAGAGACAGAGAGAGATGCGCTCCGGAAAAGTCACAAATGACAGAGAGACAGAGATCGTGTGCGAGAGAGACAGAGAGAGAGAGAGAGAGAGAGAGAGAGAGAGAGAAGCGTGCTGTGGAAAAGTCACGAACGAGAAAGAAAGCATGTGCAAGAGAGAGGGAGTAAGAGAGAGCGACAGAGAGAGAGAGAGAGTAAGAGAGAGCAAGTGATGTTTAAAGTCCACACAAAGAGAGCCAGAAGTACTAAAATTAGTTTTTTAAAAAAACATAATGCCATGAAAAAAGCAAAAAAAAAAAAGCGGAGAATATTTGCAGGTTCCGTGTTGTTTTGAATATTTCAGCGTAAAACAATCAGTTTCGTTCTCGAAAACGAATGCGTGTGACTGGATCCGCGAGTCCGCATAAAACTGGGGGTTTACTGTAACACAAAATTAGAAATTACATGATGCCTTATTTGCATAGCCGACACCATTTCAATAGAATACTAATTCGAAAAGTAAATTAATATTTGTAATCGGTCTATAATAGTCTAACTTTGTAGGCTTAATGTCATGTAGGTTCATGAGGATAGCCTGTCATATTAGCAGAAAAGCTAACTTGTGAAATGCATGGCACTCAGTTTCGGAAACTGCCACAGAGGCTTATGCAGCAGCAGACCCCTCATCATCTGATACTGTAGACTTAAGACAAGGTGAGCCTATACTGTAGTTTAAAATGAAAGCACATAATTTTAGCAGGACTATAATGTTAGGCTACCTTTGGTGGCATCTACTGTGAGCTTTTAAGAATTCTGCAAATGAAACAGAAAATCAGAGAATTTGTGTAATAAGGCTTTTTTGTTATACATATAAGAGTTCTGAGCTTAGTAGTAAGGTTAGTTGTAGGTAGTTGTGTACCTCGAGCTTACAGTGACCCATGGCCACTGCTTGTGCATAGGGCCCATAGCTCCTGCTCAGGGATGACATTAATAAACAACAGCATAATTTAAAAAGCTATAGCCAAGACCTTAAACCTTAATGCCTGCAAAATTGTTTATATAATATGCTTTTTGAAAGTACATGGGAGTACAAATAACCATCTACAGTATAAATTTTCTTTCAGGATAGTGTTAAGGATGGTTAGACGGCAGCCACCAGTCACCTAAGTAGAATTAAATTGAAAACAGCTGGAACAACACCTACACAGTAAACAATAAGCAATGAACTTCACCACAATCATCTCAACAAATCAGAACTTTTTTAGAACAATGTACTCAAGTTATGACGGAGATCCATTCCTACAGCAGTGATGTAACCTGAATTTTGATGTAAATTGAAAATTGAAAGTTAATTACCCATCAGTAGTAAGTATCGTACACCTTATGTCAAATTTGATTTATGGCCCCCCTGTCAGATGATTTATGGCCCCTGTCATAAAACATGTCAACTGTCAATTCTGACATGTGACAGGTTAAAAAGTATGAAATTTATGACTCTTCTCCAGCTGTCACCCCTGAGCTGTACTAGAACTGGGTAAAGATTTATGACTGTGGGGTCTCACTCCCCCCTTACCCCTATCACCAGCCAAGGTTTGGCTATTGTAACACCATTACTTTGAAGATCTTTTGTCTTTTGTTCTGGCTGCACTTATTCAAATCATCTTTTCTCACGGTTTCTGATGCTGTGGAAAGTGTGAAAGTCTGGCTGTCTGAGGACAGTTCTTTCAAGCCGATGGCCTGTGACTATTATTGTGAGAGAAAACACATGCTTAGATTTAGAACAGGACATTTGCTATAAACCAACTAACTTCTAGTTCTACAATTTTGGCATGTAATAGTTTAGAGACATTTACATTTACATTCACGGTATTTAGCTGACGCTCTTATCCAGAGTGACGTACAACACTGCTTAAGAATTCCACTATTCTTACTTAAAAAACAGCTTAAATCTGAGTCAACTATTTAACCGAAGTACTGCAGTCAGGGGATTTATACATCAGCATTTAGAGACATCAGTTGTTTTTCTAACATGGTTTTCTGTTCTAGCAGTAATACTCAAATGTGTATAAAACTGTTAAAGCATCTATTGGAACTTTTTTTTAAATGGCATATTTACAAATAACAAAATGATTGAAACACTGTCGCTGATTTTTCAAACTTATTACTAACCAAAAAGTTGCAAAGCATACATTTACTATGCGAATCATAGCAAACCAGTCGAAATATCTTAAATTGATCATCTGTCAGTGTATCTCAGTTCTCTTCACATAGTTTACGGACTGTGTATCTCACTGACGAATGGTACAGCCTATCCTATTCATGAACCATTACATTCTCTGCGCCTTTTCAAAACACTTTTTTACAAATTTTAAACATCTAAATAAAACACAGCCCTTAAAATGGTTTTAACAAGAAAACTAACATGTCAAACAATCTTTAAGAGTAAAAATTCCACAACTGTTTCTTACTTGAAAAACAGCTTAAATCTGAGTCAACTATTTAACCGAAGTACTGCAGTCAGGGCATTTATACATCAGCATTTAGAGACATCAGTTGTTTTTCTAACACGGTTTTTCTGTTCTATAGAAATATTGACATTGGTTTCACCCCTCACCCCATCATCAACCAGTGTTGTGACACATTCGCTGTAGACGTCATGTCTATATGGTATGAATAGAGTTCAATCAACACATAGATATTGTAGTCCACAACTACTCAGACATCAGGGTGTCGGGGGAAAGCATCGTGGGGGGGGGGGTTTGACACGTCAACGGCCCAGTCCAGACTTTATGGAGCCATTGGTTTCAGGAGATTTTAATTCATTTTAAAAACATTTAAACAGCACACCTTACATTTTAAACTTTTTAAAATAAATAAATAAGTGGCCCTTTCACATCTAAATAAATAAAACAGTTTTTAATCTTTTTGGTATATGAATAAGACACCTATTGTAACAAGAGTTTTAATAATGTTATA
>JBBPDH010000022.1:4802942-4816175 GCA_037974565.1 Clupeocharax schoutedeni
GTCTTAAGTTATTATAGTACAGTAAGTGAGAGTGCAGTGTAAAGTGACAGTGCAGTGTAAGTGACAGTCCAGTGTAAAGTGTAGAGTGTTGTGTGTGTATAGTGTCATACATAGTATGAAGAACAGATGTATTCTGCAGCAGAGCAGAGAGGACCACAGTTACTGAGATTTTTTCATCCCGCGATAAGAATCTCGCGCATTAACACCGTCAATGGCCCAGCACTAGTATACATATATATATAAATATAAAATCTTGGAATTAATTTAGATTAATCTAGATAAAACATTTAATCTAGATTAATCTAAATTTAAATGGCTCACTTGAATTCCACCCAAGGTCTGAAGCCCCCCCCCTAAAAAAAAAATGATCCCAGTTTCCATTTTTATAGTGTAAACCATAAATATGCTTCCAAATGTTCTCCCAGATCACTTTAATTTGGAACTCAGTTTAATACATTACCCTTTAAGAAAATGTAAATATAAACGAGGTTTAAATACGTTAAAGTCAGGAACAAGAGAGAGACAGAGAGAGTAAGAGAGACCGATAAAGATACAGAGACAGAGAGAGAGAGATACAGACTGCGAAAGAGAGAGATACAGAGACAGAGAGAGAGAGCGCACGAGAGAATGACAGAGAAAGGGAGAGAGAGCGAGAGAGAATGCAGCACAGAGAGCGCGCAAGAGAGAGAGAGCGACAGGTAGAGAAACAGAGAGCGCGAGACAGGTTTAAAACGACGTGATTTTTAATCTGTCTCACGCCCCCCCCCACCGAGCCAGATCTGAGCTGCTCAGAGACGGGTTGACCGAGTCATGAGTGAATCAATCGGTTAACTCCCGGAACATAGAGCCGGATCTGAGCCGCTCAGAGACGGGTCGGCCAAGTCATGAATGAATGCATCGGTTAACACCCCCCCACGCACGTTTTAAACCTGTCTCTGTCTCTCCCCATGACAGAGTGACCTTGTCCGGTTCACGCACGTTTTAAACCTGTCTCGGTCTCTCCCCCAGACAGAGTGAGCTGAGTCTACACTAAGCAAGCTATGATGAATTTCACCTTGATATTTCAGTGACCTGTCTAGTTCACGCACGTTTTTAACTTGTCTCGGTCTCTCTATCGGGTGCTGGAGCTGGTTCTATACTACACAAGTTTTGATGACTTTTCACCTTGATATTTTAGCGCAGATTTACTCTTTCTGTCTGTCTGTCTGTCTCTCTCTTTCTCTCTCTGGTTCGTGACTTTTCTGGATCACGCCCGTTTTAAACCCGTCTCGCTTTCTCTGTGCCTCTCTCTCGTTCGTGACTTTTCCAGAGCGGGTGGATCATCCCTCTCTCGCACTCTGTTTCTCTCGTTCGTGCGACAATCTCTCTCTCTGTATCTCTCTCTCTCTCTCTTATTCTCTGTCTCTCTCGTTCCTGACTTTTCCGTATTTAAACCTTGGGTTAATAGTTACATTTTTTTAAGGGTAATGTATTAAAAAGAGTTCCAAATGAAATTAAAGTGATCTGGGAGACCATTTGGAGGCATAGTTATGGTTTACACTATAAAAACAGGCATTGGGATCATTTTGGGGGGGAGCATTTTAATCTAGATTAATCTCAAGATTAAAATGAGATTAATCTAGATTAAAAAAATTAATTTATGCCCACCTCTAATGTGTGTATGTGTACATACATACGTACATACATACATACATACATACATACATCAGGGTTTCTGCAGGATTTTCAAATATTATTTAATGCCATTTCTAACATTTTTTATGCCATACGCAACAAATAACTAACACGCTGTGTATGAATATGAGTATATTATAATGCATTTATTCATGCGGTCTTATAATGAGGCAACAATGAACATATTTTCCTCTGCTGAACATAATTAGAAATGGATCAGGAGACAGCTTAAAATGTCAGCGTTTATTTGCAGATTTCAAAATTTAAAATATCAAGTCTGAAGAGAAAAAAAATGTAAATGTAACTGGCTTAACTGTACGGAAAATCAAGGTGCTAAAGCATCTACAATTAAACTTAATTACAGTGCCTTAATTCATTTGCTTTCATTGCTATCTCGACTTTTAGCACTTCATATGCGATTTAACGGCGTTGAATCCCATTGTACTCAACTTAAATACCCTCTTACAAACGTAACAAAATCCTTCTCCATTTTGACCTTCAACAGGCTGCAACCATGTCCTAAATTGTTCATCCCCCAGCCATGTTTTCTGGAATTTGCAATTTCCCATTTTTCTGCTTTAATTTTTACCCTCCACATCACAGTCGCCGCTCTTAAAAAGTCTGTGTCACACAATTTCGGACTGGCCAGAAGCAATTACCAAACTGGTTCCGTGTTTATCATACTTAGCGACAGTGAATCAAAGTTATTAATTATACAGACTATATTCAAGATTAATTTGTAATATTTGTTTCTTCAACACTATCTAAAGTTTTAATGCCCATATAAAACGATTTAATGCTTTTTAATGCAATTTAAGGCCTTAATATTTGTAAAATCAATTTAATGACGATGCTTTTTAATGCCCCGCTGAAACCCTGATACAAACATACATACATACATACATACATACATACATACATACATACATACATACACACAAACACACACATACATCTGGGCCAGTACAACAATGTTAATAATTATGAAAGATGACAAGAGACCTTATAACTAGACACATGCCTATTATTTTTGAACTGTAAAATAGTTTAAATGCAAAATATTTTTTCCAACAGAAAGGCCTGGGGTCACACATACCCATTTCCAAAACATCAGATTTACAAAACTAGATTTAAAAGACAAAGAAATCAAATACACTGGCAAATATTTAAATACATAAAGAACTAATAAATGACCAATTAACAATGTAAATCATCAATTGAGATTTGCACTCCCAAAACATTAAGGGCTAATCTGAAGTACTGTAGATGTACCCCACGATTAAGTAAAACAGCGGAATAACTGCATTTAAATAAAACAATAAATGATGTTAAGACGGTAAAAATTGATAAATACTAGATCCATTGAATGAATCTGGAAGCACAAATCCTGTGGAACAAAAAAAATATAAGTACAGTAACTAGTTGAGGCTTAACCTGATGCTTCTTTGCAGAATCAGGCAGAGCATTCTTTCCAACTTCTATTCACCAGAGCAAGTAATGAAGCTTGTTACAGAGAAACAAAAATGTCTGAAAAATTATACATATTCAGCAACTTTGCAAACCAGAACTTGAAATCAAAATAGATGCCTTCATAAATTTAATTAATTGACCCGAGTAATTTCTCATAAATTAGGGTTTATTTAATTGGTTAATTTGCTGACATTTTTCTGCAGTGCAGATGCAGAAAATCTTGATACCATTATTTGGACCAAATTTTAAAGGGTTAAAAAAGAAAGAAAATCAAGGAAAAAAACTGCTAAAATATAGCACTTCCTGTGTCAAACTACAAAAGGGTAAATACAATCAGAATAACTGTATATAAGAGAAACTGATTTATCCGGCCTTTTAAAATGATGGAATCAATACTGTGCAGTAATACATACATTTTTAAAAAGAAATAAAAATGTATGGTTGTTTTGAATCCTGAAACCTGGTAAATCAATTGTGGCTTGACCGAGAACCAAAAGGAGCTAGCCTAAACTATACTCCTTGTAATAATATTTCACTAGCTCATAACAATATTCAGTGAAAACACTGTAAATTTAAGACATGAATTAGACTTATTCTCTCAAATGACAGAAAAAGCATACAATCTGCAGTGGAAGGCAGATTCGATGCTGACAAAACGAAAAATTATCTTAAGAAATGTGTCTTCATTATGATCAGGAAACTCTCCCATTCAATAGTCGGGTAATTTATTAAGCTCAGATACTCAAAAGTTTCACTGCAGTGAACAATTCACAATACCAGTATATTTTTTATATATATGTATGTCTTTAAATAAACACTTTTAATGTTACACCCAAACCCTTTAAGCTTATCAATAGAAAGGAGGCAAGAATTTATCAAATGACAAGAGCTGTTACAATGCGATGTGGTTTGGTAGATTTAGTAATACAAACTGTTATGCTCTTTAAACAAATTCCACATATTTACACACAGAAAACTTCACTGAAGTCAATACCATCTTGTTCTTGCAAACAACAATTCAATCTAAAGAGTTGCAAACAGGAAAAAGGAAACATGACTTATGGATATTGAAAATTAAACTCTTTGTGAGATGTGGGTAAATTAACATTTTTTATTTTAAAATTTGTAAAATGTACATAAATTATATTTGACGCATCACCACTGAACTTGTTAATCAGTAAGCCTTCTTGCAAAGGGAAAGAACATAAGAGATAAAGAAATAAATTGCACAAGACATTCCTTGTTGAGATCATTTTGCAAACAAAGATTGGTCATATATTTTTTTCCAGTTGGGAAAGCTACTGACATCAACCACCAAAGACAGAAGAGATCAACAGACACCTTCATTCAAGCTTTCCCATGTACTGATAGAAAGCCCATCAAGGAACACGCATTCATGCTTAATGCCCCGCCCAAAGACCTAAAGACAAACACCTTTTATAGTCAATTTAAACCCCCGTCCCTACCCCACCCAATGGCAAGAGAAACTTAGAAAGTACTGCGGGGATATGGAGTTAATGGATGACTGCTAAACGTACAAAGTGGGTAGTTGACAGGGTTGGGTGGAACTTGCTGATTAAGCTTGTTTTTTTCTATTCTAGACATGTTTTACGTAAGTGAAGATAAAGATTTTTAAAACCTGTGAATGTGGAATTACGCCACATGCTTTCAAATATTTACCCTTATACTTAATCGATATACAAATAATGCCACATTGGCACGTTTGATATTGCACAAAGTAATGAAATATAGCAATGGAGAAAAAACCCCCCAAGACAAATAACTTCTTGACAAGTGCTGTGAACTAGTAATTAAAGTTGGGGGCGCGTAGGGCATGGTGGCCATGTCCTGTAAATTAGGAATTCAGCCAGTGAAAAACGTTTCTGCCAAGCTCTGGAGCTTTCAGCAGACAACCTCACAATGGGATGAAATTAGGCACCCAGAGCCAAATCCAGTCCACAACCAATAACCCTTTGCCTTTGCTGATGCTGGCCAAAGCCTGACATGTGAAGTGGGAAGGCTCTCGTATATTGTCAAGGCTACCAACCCCTCTCTGTGTTTACATGTGGGCTGATGCCTGGATGCATTTTGGGGGCAATGTGATGCTGTAGGATGGGGTGTGGTACAGATCATCAATACTCAGGATAAGGGTGTGAGTCAAGAACATTACAATTACATTCTATGAAATGTCCATTCTTCCTCTTGGACATCCATCAGAACCCAGACGTTATGGAACAGCAAGCGAGTGAACAATGCCAGAAAGAAATTTTAAAAATAAGATAAAATAAACAAAAACCCAAACTTAGATCCAAAGCACCAGCCAGCATGTAAGCATGTGGAGTGTAAGGCACCAGGCTGTTTAAGTAGAGCTGAAGAGTATGCTCCCCAACAAGAAACATTAAAGTCACGCTCTTCTGGCCAAGTGCACACCGGCCGACGGTCAAGCTTTGTGGTTAGCACGTGTCCTTCTCATTTTGAGCCATTAACCTCTCTGAAATGGAGCTCCTGCTGGTGGGTATGGCTAACCAACTGACCTCTGTGCAGAGTGCCTCTCATTATTTGAGTTTATAAATATGGACAGTTAATCTGAGCAGAGCAGGTGGTCATTCTGCAACTTTATAATTTAGATGCAAGCTCAAATCAACTGGTGGGCCAAGCTCAGCCAACACTTTTTGAAAGTTTCAGGCATGTGCCTTACAACTACATGCCAACATTGCTGCATTTGCCTATTCAGATCAACTGACATGTTCAGATCAACTGACAAACTGTCGAGGGGAATCAGACCCCACTCTATAAAGTGCATGCGTTATCAGTAGAAATCTGTGCATTATTGATAGCCAAAAGCAGGACCTCCATTTCGTGGAGTTTGTCCTTCTGCACTGCTCACAATGAAAGGGACGTGCCTCCGTCATCGTGCTTCACCGTGGACTTGCATGCATCCAGCTAGGGCTCTCCCAACACAGGTCCTGAAGGACCCCTGAGAGAGAGAGAGGAATTTCATTGCAACAGACCTGTCGTGCATGTCTGATCAAACAGTCAAGGGTTTGATATTGTATATACAGGTGCAATTTAACACGGGCCGTGAAACCATGTGTTCAACTAGATGACCAAACATTATTCACAGGGCACTGTCTATGAAACCACTATACAGAAGGTCCTTGAGGACACACATTGAGAAATCCACCTCAATGTAGCTGTGTACAGGTTAACATGCAACAACAGCATTCCTCTGCGCCACTCATACTCTCATTGGTAGACTGCTAGAACTTTTTAAATCCTTCTAAAGATTGTTCTTTAATTCCCCACTGAAAACGTGGGATATTTTCTTCTTGGTAAGCACTGAAATACAGCTGATTCACAAAATCATACTTTGTATATTTTTCTACATTGTCATTTTCTCACTGCCCTTTGCACATTTGTCCAGGGGCCTGGTACTTTACAGATGAAAACGTTTGTTACAGAACTGTTCCAAAGTTCTGTTTCTGTTGTCACTGCTGTTCCGTACTAAAAGTACCTTTTTATACACTTTTGCATGACAAGACACAAATACATAGCATACTTATCTGCATGACAGTTATTTCAATGGATAAAAATACACTGATATTAGTCTATAGGACATCACTGTAGAGGTCTCCATGTCAAGAACTGCCAAGTAGTTGGATAGATTTCTAAAAGTCTGAAAAATTCCACAGTATAGTGAGCACTTGCAACCTTTCACTGGTTAACCAGGACATTTACTTAACCCTGTCTCAACTTTCCATGCTGACTGACATTTTCACACATAGATTGCTGGCTAGCACCTCAGGTGCTGCTCATCATGAGTGGCATTGTTACCATGACAACCACTTCAGATTATTTAAAATTTTGGTTTAAAACAAACAAAAAAATAACCTTAAAACATTTGATTTGTGCTAAAGTTTTAGCTTACATGTAAAGGACTTATTTTGTTTTGTTTTTTCAGATCTCTGCAATAATTCCAGTTGAACATTGCAAACACTTTTGTTGTTTTCTTGTCTTATCTTCAACGTGTACAAAAGTTCTTGGTTAATAAGGGAAATAAACACTCAAGTTATTTTGTATCTGTGATCAAGTAGGAAACAGTTCATATATAATGTTATTACTTGGTTTAGCAGCCAATTACTGTATTAATGGTAAGTAAGTGGAGAGAACATCCAGCGATGAGTGACGAGTCGAGACTGTCAGTTTGTGGAGGTTTGTGTTTCTGTGGGTAGTGCTCCTTGGAGTTAAACCGTTACAGTTAAATCTTTATGTTTTTCTCTTTCTCTCTCTCTCTCTCTCTCTCTCTCTCTTTTTACAGTATAGTTTTTACTTATAACTTTTGTTATTTTGATTTTATTTTTTTTTTGCATGTTCACATATCCAATCACGCACGCACGCACATTCGCACTCTTCCACTAATTATCAATCCTCGTCCCCATCGTCAGCAAGCATCTCCCCCGCCTGCTGCTCGCACGCCCTCCTCTCTCGCTGTTTGTCTTGGATCTTTTTCATCTCATCCGCGTATTTACAGAACGTGCTGCCGAATTTGGCCCACACTTTGTAGGGCACTGTGATAGAGTTGCGGTACGTGGGCTTCACCTCGCTTACCCGCATGAACACGCCGTACTTGTTGGAGCCCACGTCGAAGAAGAAGCGCTTGTTGTCCACAGTCAATGAGGTGCCCTCGGGCAGCTCGGCTGGCTCGTCTTCCACGCCGTAATCGTCGATGAGTTTGGCGAGTGCGTCGCGGAACTCGATGAGCCCCTGCGCGGGGAGGGCGATGGTCTGGCCCTGAGCGGACCCCAAGCCGGGTCCCCGGTTCACCGTCTGCCTGATCCGGAGGAAGCGGCCCCTCTGGTTCTCTTTCAGATCCATGTAGTATTTCCGATTCTCTCGTACCAGAAACTCGCTCTTCAGCGCCCGTCGCGGCTCGTCCTGTGCCGCGTCGGGGTTGCTGGGCCCCAACTGCGCGTAGTGCTCAATGAAGTCCCCGAGGTAGTCGCGGAACTCCACAGCCACGGACATGGAGAGCGTCAAACGGCTCTTATTGCCGCCGGCCCCGACTTCGGCGATCTTCAGGAAGCGGCCTTTCGCGTTCTGCTTCACGTCCAGGTAGAAGCGCTTGTTCTGGATGTCCACGCGCTTAGACGCCAGCTCCTGCGTGTCGTGCTGCAAGCCGGAAACCGAGCCTGCCGCTCCGGCCACCGCGTGCAGACCCACACCCGGGCCCGTGGCCGCTCCTCCCTGCTCACTTCCACTGTCTCTGTCCGCCATGATGCTGCCTGCCTTCTCCCTCCGTCTGCTGCAACCTTCCTGCCAGCCAGCCAGCCACTCCGCCACTCTCGCGAGATCTTCTGCAACAGGAGACGCGCACGGTTTGGGTTGAGAGCGGTGTGTGCGTGTGTGTGTTCACAGTTATAACGCGTCCCCGAATAACAAATATCGATGTAAAATAAGACGCAAACATTGTTGGCATTAGTTATATATATTTATATATATATTTATATATTTTTTTTCTAGCCATCGAATTAAACCGCAGGATCTAGCTGCAGAACATGCTATGGTCTGATAAATGCCGTAAATCTATGGGTTCGGACTAAATTAAGATTTTTTAAAATCACAATTCTTCGTTCTTAAGATAAACAAAAGTGCTGGAATGATTCTGGACGTTGTTCGTTTGTTGAAATGACTTTTCGATTTTTTACTGCTCATTTTAAAAAGTCAACATATATTTTTTTTAAATGTCTTGTTTTATAGAGCACTTCAGACGCGGTCGATTGGCCAGGAAAAAAATACACAATTTGTTTATGTTTACTTTTCACTCATGTCTCCTGTCTCTAAGCAAGCCCGATTAGAGCCTCCACGTGGCTCAGAAAACGTCCTGTTTATGTTGCTGTTGAACGTAGATAAATGATAATTAACCGAAGAGTAGGTTCATATGTTAGATTTAAAAATTGTCAGGCAAGCTGTACTTAATGAAGTGCCTTCTGTACGGTTATGTGATTCCAGGAGGAAATGCGCTGCATAAACCAATGTAATGTGCAACCTTGAGAATGTGTTTGCATTAAAAATCAGATCTATATAATGCCAAGTTATTCGTCGTCTACTCCTGTTTTTTATTACATATTCTGGGGAGTTGTTTTTTCCCCTGTTATTTGACTTCCACAGAAGCGAGTCTAACATCCTAACAGGCTGCACCCCCAAGACACATTAGAAATATTATTTCTACAGGACTGCTGTTAAATATAGCTAACTATATGCGTTTTTAAACAACTAGAAATTTAGTCTTATAGTCTTCCATTAGGTCAACTTACAATTAGCATCATCCCTCGTTCTTCGTATTCTAATTAAACATCCCCTCAGCATCCAAAATTATCTGTCTGTGTTCGAGGGAGTAACAGTGAGTATTAAATATTTAAAAGTGGGTTATTAAAGTGCAGAAACACGTGTTATTTACGCTTCTATTCATTTAGCCCAAAATTAGCTTAAAAGTACCCCAAAAACAAAATTCTAATTGATTCTGAAAAAATTCTGAGGAACATCAAAAGTGTACTTTTAAATACAATTTAGAGCGTGTGGATTGCAAATTTCGTCGTAAATTATCGCAATCATCACAAAATTTAATTTATATTGTTTATAATAAGTTTATTGTATAATAAGTTCTGAAGTAATACTGAAAATGAATTGCTCCGTTCTGAGTACAGTATTGATAGTTATTAGCTTACATGTTGCATAGAGAGTTGAAAGCCTAGCACTTTTTCCAAAGCTCCAGCTGTTGAAGTGTGATGTTGCTTACTTGTTGAAACTGAAATTAAAATATCTATATATCTATTTCTCTCTCTCTCTCGTTCAATCACACACACACACACACACACACACACACACACACACACACACACACACACACACACACACACACATTTTAAGACATTTTAAGATTCTTATGATGAAGTGATAAAATTAGACACAACACATATTTTTTCCATGATATTTTCCCTATTTAAAACGCTATTTAAAATGCTCTATTAATCCCAAATTTATGAATTCTGAATGATTATTCGTTCATTTTTAATGATTTTATTTTTGCATGTTTTTAATTAAAATGCACGGTAAATGTATAGTGCAAATCAGACTACCCACAAATAAATAGATAGACATAATCTGCCTGCTATACATTTTCGTAAATAAAAAAAATTACCAGCCTTTATTTGATTTAACAATTACATTTTAAATCAAAGAACGTGTATCTTGGAGACAATAGTGCACGTCTAATATTTTTCACATGTTTTACATCGTATCAATTGCAAACAAATAAATATATGAAAAAAACAAACAAAAAATTCAAAATGAACAACAAAATACTAAATATTCGTCTGCATTATTTTAAGGGGAAAATAGAAAAAGAAAACGGATGAAATAGTCTAAAACGTTACAAAAGCATATAGTCACAAGCATTGTTTCTGGTGATCTTTCTCCGTCACATGCGCATTCATGCTGTTTCCTCTCTGATGGCTCTCATTGTGCAAAATAATTATGAAAACCCCTTTTTTAGTCTATTTTAGTCCCCGGAGTCGATGTAGAGAGAGAACAGCCTTAAAGTGAAATTCATCCTATAGCTAGATTAATTAGTAGTCTTTACACACATTTTGAAAAAAAAATATAGGCAGTGTTTAAATCTTATGTTTACAAGTGTGTGTTTCATATTCTACTTATTTTAACTACAGTAAACATAACATTAAGATGCATTTTCCTTTTTTCATGATTAAAGTTCAGGTGACTATAAGCAGCTCTATTAAGTCCTAAATAAAGGTGACTAGGAGGAACAACTCATCGGAGGAAACGTCTTAAGTAGGCAATAGCCTACAGTTTAAGAGAAATCAATCTGGAAAATTTGAAATTTGTGAATGGGTTCTTCGCATCGTGACTACAAAACCGAGCGTATTAACTTATATTAAAACGCAAAAACAACTGCTCAGTTACTTTACTTTTCTAATTTATTCCTTTTTACGAGTTAGATTAGTAATACTTTAGACTAAAAATGAACTTTTCAATGCAAAAAGCATTTTAAAACCCACACATTCGTTATAATCATGCATGAAGTCTTGTATACATAGATACACCGTAAATGGGTTGTGTGCGTCTTAAGTGTGCGTCTTAAGTACCGCCACAGAATATTAAATGTTTTATTAGAATCTAAAAAATGAATTAAAAGTTTTCCCTAGAACAATAACTCCCAGCAAAAACGGTTTAGTAGCAAAATTTTATTTATGAGTGGGTTGTCAGAAACCTTCCTTTCTAAAAAGTTAATAAAAGACTGTAATGAAATTCCCACAAACTAGCAAAGCAGGGTATTTTGGGAGGTCTTATACGTATTTTTTTTTAATTGATGAGACTTTACAGTATTTCTTTTTAACAATTTAGACACAGTTGGAACTGGAAAGAGAATGAATAGTTGTGATCACTTATATTAACTCTCTCCCATAAGTATAAAAATAGTAATAATAAAAAAATCCATTAGTTCTGCTTAGTGAATAAATACGTTCTCGCTGGGTAAAAGGTACAAAGAAAAAAGCCATGAAGCAGTTAATGACAAAATCACCACAACTCAGTCTTAATCTTAATAAAACAATATTTTTTTTTACAAAACAATATCTATAACACAATATCAATAATTTTTTTACAACAATATCAAATTCTGTTATTTAAAACAAATAATTGTTTCACAGTAGTCGCTGAAAAGTGAGGTGTCATTATTATTGATGATTGGAAGCATGTAAGAGTGCAAAATGATACTGTGCAACGTTTAGACTGGGGGGAATATAGTCTTGCAGACACATGATCAGAAGGTATATGATTAGAAACATATTCTGTCCCTCGTTAATAAAGCTCTTACTAAAATAAACTGTGCCTGGACACAGAGGAAGGAGCTGCTGCAAATTTGGGGCATGGGCACACACTTAAAAATCGAAGAGCAAAAAGTGTCCTTCAGGTGCTACAGAAGAACATAATATGGGTGTCTAAAGAAGTACGGGTGCCAGATGTACGAGAACTAAAAAACTTTTTAAATGTTAAGGTTATATATCAATAAAAGGGTTTCCCAGGACTATGGCTCACAGTCACAGGGACGCATGCTATCCGCTTTTTTTTAAAACATTGTTTATTTAATGCTTTAACCCTTTACTTATTGTTTGTGATAACTAATATTTTCGGGGGAAATATATTTTGTTTCTCTTTCACTCTAACAAACGCTTTATCCAAATGCGTTGGAATTTACTAAACCTGGTTCACACCCCAGAGCCTAACAGTGAATTTTCAGCAGCCTGTGACTACAATCGAAGTTTTACCGAACAAAGTGACCGACGCCTAAATGAGTTTAGATAAGATAAAACTCTTCTTCCAGACGCTTCGCTCTGCTCGTCCTTGTTTTTGCTGTCGCAAAATTTCGAGAGCTCGTAATGAGTTTCTGAAGCGAATTTCTTACCCCGCCGCGTGAGCAGGCACAGCTCTAGGACCCCTCTCTCCCCCTGCGAGGCTCCGCTATCTCTGGAGCACCACACAGCGCCTGGTGGAGCAGAGGAGAATGAACGCGCGGCTTGTGCTGCGGACTCAATGCCACCTCGCCGTTTCGCAAGATAGACAGAAAAGAGCAGAGTCGTGGCACGGCCAGAGGCCGACGCACGCACGGCACCGCACCAACACTAGAAAAAAATAAACAAAAGTAGCAAAGAACAGGCGGGCGCATCACACTGGCCATCGAGCGCAGCTGCAGCTACTGTAGTGGTTTGTGTGTGCAGTTTCTGCCTGCATGGGTAATCCCAGGTCAGATATCCAGGTCAGGTACCGAATCTGTGTAGATGGGGTGTGGCAGTAACTAGTTACATTAATGTCACATGTACAAACACTGATGAATGGGATCACTTTTCTAAGTATTTTACACTGATTATATTTCCATCTCATTTTGTGAAGAAAGGGTATATGCCGGTAAATGAGGGTATGGTGATGCGCGCATCTGCACAGTAAAATCACCAGTGTTAAATCAACTCTGTAAGTGTTAAAATCAACACTTTTGCAGTGTTTATATAATTCTCT
>JBBPDH010000022.1:4816275-4826355 GCA_037974565.1 Clupeocharax schoutedeni
CATGCCATGTGAATAGCATGACTTGTTCATTGTAAGAGAACAAGTTTTACTCAAGATCTGATACAAGTTCAGATGGCTGTCGCACACTCAGGGACAGAAATATATAGGGATTTTGATGTATAAAACTAAATATAAAATTTTCCTTCACAGTGTACATTCAATAAAGATAATTATTATGCATAAGGCTTCTTCTTGGATGACAGTAAAACAATCCTAGAGATTTGCATATATGTAAATTACTGAGGCACTTCATTTTTGTTTATGCATTAGTATCACATAGAAATGGTCTCAAATTAAAAGCTTGTAATATTTACTGTATAACGTCACACCACATTACGGACAGCATGAAGCTGCATGTGCTCATAGTGCTGCAGAATGGTGCAAAGATGCTCCAAAACATTTTGTTGTTGTTGGAATTAGAGTGTTGCCTCGAGAATTTGTGAGCTAGCCTCACACAATAGTTGATGTGAATGGGAGTGTTATGTACCAGCAGGAAACAACTTCCACTGTCAGTCATCGCTTCCATTTGATTCAAAAGTCAGTAAGCACGCAGGCGTGTACCCAAGTAGTATGCTGCTCGAATGGAAAGCGCAGATAAGGTGAACTTCAATAATACACTTGTGGCAGTTTCTCTTTTTAAAAATCCAGTGTTTACTCCTAATCACACCACATGAATCTTCTCTACACCCAAACCCCAACACTTTCTTTCTACCTTCCTTCGTTTGCTTTCTTTGTCTTGCAGCAACATGCAGCAACATTAAGAATCTCTACCTGAAGGCTATTCCAAAAGTCTGGATTCACCAAACCATGGGATGTTTGGGGGCTTCTTACAGGAATGTTAATAGTTGCACATTTAACATCTTGAGATACCATCAGAGCAGCAGAGGGTCAGATTGGACTCAGAAGTCACTGTTTTTATGTGAATCGGTCTTTTTACTACACTGTTTAGATGGGGTGACTGGGGTCACTGTTTAGTCCAGTCTGGGTCTGGGTGGAATAAGACAGCCTTTATGAAACTTAATGTAATGAACATTATCTTACCGGATGGCTTACTATGTTTTGTACAATAGTTTGCTGTGAAATAGTGGTAGTGACTGGCAGGCATAAGTCAAGACCAACTTTTACTTGTCCCTACCTTCCCCAATTGCCCCCAACATTGAAAAATATAATAGTTAACAACTACATAATGATAGAAATCAAAACAATTTTGTTTTGGTGATTGAATAGTACAAATGGTGTTTTGACCAAAAAAGTCAAGTTTATTATTAATTCTTTTAAGTTTAGTTTTCATTTATAACATTAGTCAAGAGTAGTCAAATTGTTTAATAATTAATTCAGGAATACAAAGTGCACAATATCTGTAAAATAAATATGGTGTCTATAAAAAAATGGCAAATTCAAGGGATTATCTCACAATATTTGACGATTATAGCAATTTCACGCATCCGCTCACAAAATAGTTAAGCCAAGCTTACCATTACAAACAAAATCGGATTCACGAGGTAAAACTGGCAAATTATATACATTTAAATAATGTTTTTATTTTATTTTATTGAATTATGTACAAAAGTATGGACAAGTGTATTGGGACACAGATCTTAATTACTGAATTCTAGAGGCCCCTTTATTCTAGTGAAGTGCAATCTTAATGTTTCATCATAACAAGACATTTTGGACAATGCCATGTTTCACACTTTGTGGACAGAGCATTACCCCAGTGCACAAAGCAAGCTCCACAAAGACATGGTTGGATGAGTGCCATGTGGAAACACTTGACTGGCCCACACAGAGCCCTGACCTCAACCCCATCCAATAACTTTGGGATGAACTGGAACAGAGATTGCAAGCCAGGCCTTTTCATTTAACATCAGTGCCTTAATTGCAAAATCTTGTAAAAAGCCTTCCAAGAAGAATGGAAGCTGGTATAGCTATGAAGCCTTATAAAAATCTATATATTTGAATCCAACGTTATTAAAGTCCCTGTTGGAGTGACGGTCTGGCGTCCCAATATTTTTGTCCATAGAGTGTATTTATACAGTATTTATATTTATTTATGTGGATGATGGTCCTTTGTTTCTTCTACCTCTTCTACACAGCTCTAGTTGGGGGGTGTGCAATGCTAATTCAGTAATGTCTTGTATTCCCTCAGTAACCACAACATTACCTCCAGGCTCCGGCCATGCCAGAAGATGCAATGACACAGAGAAGGGGTACTGTGTGAATGATGGCGAGTGCTACTTCATACATGGTATAAATCAGCTCTCCTGCAAGTGAGTTTAAATTCTTTGTCTTGTCCTGTCCTAATGTTAGTGAATAATGAGTTTTGGCTTTTCTGAGAATTATTATTTGAAGATGTTTAAAACGTATTCACTCTTGGTAATCCATTGCTTTGTGTCGAGTACAGAACCTCTTCAGCAAAAGCCAAATGGCATCATCAAATCATCCATCTCATTCTATATAGCCATTTACGCCCCCCCTCCCCTCCACACACACACACACTCAGTCAGTCACTCTCACTAACCACTCAGTTTCCTCTTAACCAAAGCTTGTTTGCGATGCAGCAGGTTGACTCATTTGAGCTGAGTGGGATTTATCTCTCCCACTGTGTGATGTGCTTGGCGAAGGAAAGATGGGCATATGGCCCCATACTGAAAGGCCACATTTAACGTGCTGGAGTGAAATGTGCATCAGGCCACTACAAAATGCCATGTCACACTGGTTTAGAGCTTGTGCAAATATTTATGAGAGTCAGAGGCCTCCCATAAGGTAAATAGGTCCATTGCATACATTTCAGTTTCAGGAAAGAAAAAAGGAGGCAGCCTTTGCACATATGCTTTTAAGATCACTGTGTTTTTTTCACAGATGTTTTTTAAGATCACTGAAACACAAAAAACATATTGACCCTTTTTATGAAAATAGTCTATGGCTAAGGGGGTAAAGAAAAGTATGTCTGTGCATGAAAATGAATGGGTCTGGCCTGGGGCCTGGGCAAGATCCAGAAGTAAATAAGTAAATGTATTTATCTGAATTAGATATACAGTTTTTGTGTCGTTTGTGCTTAAGCGCATGTTTGTAGCTGTTTGTTTATGTGTTTTCTTGAGGCTGTTTTCTCAGTAGTCTAAGACCGCAGGCTATGCTATGTAATGAGTGCACCTGCTGATATTTCAAGCCCAGCTGCGATCTGTGTGTGTGTGTGTGTGTGTGTGTGTGTGTGTGTGTGTGTGTGTGTGTGTGTGTGTGTGTGTTTGCATACTGTGCTGGCCACTGGAATACTGCACTGCAAGCAAGCGGCGAGGACATGGCTGCAACAGCCTTTCAATAAGCTGTGTACAAATTGGAGGGAGCAATAACTCAATTGGTGCTGCTAATTCACTCAGGGGCGAGGCACGGGTCCAGAAAAGTCACATAATGCAGTCAAGGTCTGCAGGGAATTGTTGCCCCAAACCCATCTCATTCAATATAGGCTAGCCTTCTGTGGATATTACTCACCAGCCGAACAAAACCAGCAGACACTCTGCCTAATATTTATGCCCAGGCCGCTTTCACTTTGAAATATAATGTTCCATACACGTATTACACCCACAGAGGAAGCGCAGAGTAATGGATGATCCTAGCATTAATTATTTGTTAGCTATGGTTTTTGATGTAGCTTGTCGAGGCTGCTGCACATGCACAGCATTGTCACATTTTCTGAACATAAGATGAATACAGGAGTCAATGAAGGAGGGAAGATATGGATTACATAGTTTCACTGATGTGAATGAAGAAATTTGTCTGCTCCAGCAAAAATAAATGAAGCTACTAAGCCGAATGAACTATAAAACTTTTCATTCCACTGCATAATACCCCAGTCCTGTCCAGTATCACATAGAATAATGTGTAGATTTTTTAAGTATTTTTTTTTTTAATATTGAAAGCTGTGACATGGCGCCAAAAACATTTTAAGTATTTTGGCATCTCCTAACAATAAGAGAAATTTCGGAGAAAGAATGCATTTATCAATGGTTATTAGTTTAGTCATAATATTTAAAGACAGTTAAAACAATAAAACACAAAATAAATAGGAAAACAGAAAGATGATACTTGAATATACTTGTCAGGTTTACAATATGAGTATCTGATGAATGAACAGGTAAGCCACGTGCTTTGATCTGAGAATGCTCCCGTTTGGGAGTAGAAGCTTCCACCAGGAAACTCGCATTCTCACACGCACACAGACAGGTAGTTGATGGTGTCCATAGAACAGGAGTACTCACAAAACTGGAGATTTGGATGACTGGTTAGGTGGGCCAACATTGGTTCAATGTCTGGTGCAGAGGAAACCACATTTCCTGTTTAAACACCTTACATGCATTGATTCTGGTGCCCGGAGACATCATGTGCCCTGGTAAGTGTGACATGGAGAAGACCACTTTATGGTCTTAGTGGAATGATTAAAGAACATGGTTGAATCATGGTGAGAGAGCCAGGGTACAGATGCTTCAGTGCTTTCACTTCGTGTTTCTGATTAAAGAATCTTCTTTGTTTGTGTGTGTATGTACAGTGGAGGAAATAATTATTTGACCCCTCGCTGATTTTGTAAGTTTGTCCAGTGACAAAGAAATGAAAAGTCTCAGAACAGTATCATTTTAATGTGACATATAGCATATCGAAAGGAACATTGTGACAGATAGCACATCGAAAGGAACATTTAAAAAAAAAAACTTTAAATAAAAGATATAAAATGATTTACATTTCGTTGAGTGAAAGAAGTATTTAAACCCCTACCAATCATTAAGAGTTCTGGCTCCCACAGAGTGGTTAGACACTCCTACTCAATTAGTGACTCTCATTAAAGAAGCAGATGTAATGGAAATGATATATGCAGTTAAAGAAAAGGACAAAAACATATAGTTTAGTCATAGCTGTAAAGAAACGTTAAAGAAATATTTTAAAGCCTTATTTCATTCCTCCAGTTTCAATATTGTTCAGTTAATATTTACTGTGAGATATCTGCAATTGATTATTTCAGCGGAGGAACAAATTGTAATTGATTGTTCTTGTCTTCCGGGATCAGCCTGTAGGGGGCGCGTGTTGCTAACGGCTTGCTCATTACAGTCTGAACCTGAAGCCAGCAACACGTTCTCTTACTTCAATTATTTCTATCTCCCCTTACAGGTGAGGAAAACCTGTATTTATTGTTAAATTTTGTACATATGCTTTTATGTTACAGGAGACAGTTTACTGGTTGTGTTTAGAGTAACTTTAATGGATGATTTTGATGATTAAGTTAACTTGGGCATGTTCGTCCTGATAAAGCATACTAGCGTGAACCATGCGGACGAAGAATAGCATGCATGTACCCGGCACTTCTTGGTAAGAAAGCGGGTGTCGTATGTGTTCATTTTGGAGTATGTGAGGAAATAAGGTGGGAATGTTATGTGTTGTGCATTGGTGAAAGACATTTATTTGAAGTTCAATTAATATATAATGTTGTGATTTGTTCATTACAGTCTGAACCTGAAGCCAGCAACACGGTCTCTTGCTTCAATTATTTCTATCTCCCCTTTCAGGGGCGTAACACATGTCTTAACTAGTCACTTGTATAAAAGACACCAGTCCACAGAATCATTCAATCAAGCAGACTCAGGCTGAGACTCAGGCATAATCAGGCTGGAATGGGCTACAAAACCATTAGCAAGAAGCTGGGAGAGAAGGTGACAACTGTTGGTGAAATTTTTTGAAAAATGACCATCAGTTGACTTCGGTCTGGGACTCCACGCAAGATCTCACATCGGGTGTCAATGATTCTGATAAAGGTGAGAAATCATCCAAGAACGACATGGGAGGAGTTAGTTAATTACCTCAAAGTAGCTGTGGATTAAAATCCTGCAGTGCTCGCAAGTTCCCCCTGCTCAAGGAGACACATGTGCAGGCACGTCTGAAGTTTGCCAATGAACACCTGAATGATTCAGAGAGTGACTGGGCAAAGGTCCTTTGGTCAGATGAGACCAAAATTGAGCTCTTTGGCATTAACTCAACTTGCCATATTTGGAGGAAGAAAAATGCTGCCTATGACCCCCAAAACACCATCCCCACCATCAAGCATGGAGGTGGAAACATTTTGCTTTGGGGGTGTTTTTCTGCTAAGGGCACATGACAACTTCACCGCATCAACGGGAAAATGCACAGAGCCATGTTTCGTGAAATCCTGAGCGACAACCTCCTTCCCTCTACCAGGAAACTGAAAATGGGTCGTGGATGGGTGTTCCAGCACGACAATGACCAAAACAATGTACCAAACATACAGCAAAGGCAACAAAGGAGTGGCTCAAGAAGAAGCACATTATGGTCATGGAGTGGCCCAATCAGTCTCTGGACCTTAATCCAATAGAAAACCTATGGAGGGAGCTGAAGGGTTCCTCCTAAAATGTGTGCAAACTTGGCCAACAATTACAAGAAACGTTTGACCTCTGTGCTTGCAATCAAGGGCTTTGCCGCTAAGTATTAAGTCTTCTTTTGTTAGAGGGTTCAAATAATTATTTCACTCAATGAAATGCAAATCAGTTTCTATCTTTTGTTTAAAGTAATTTTTTCAATGTTCCTTTGGATGTGCTATCTGTCATTGTTAAAATAAACCTACCATTAAAATGATAGTGTTCTGACACTTTTCATTTTTGTGTCATTGGATAAACTTACAAAATCAGCGAGGGGTCAATTAATTATTTCCACCACTGTATGTGTGTTTGTGTTTGTCTTACAACGCTCTTCATGTGCATTTGAGGAAACCTTATGTTACTTGAATGACCCATGATTTATCTTTGAGGTATTTATTGGGTAAGCATCCACTAAAACAATTAACTAAATAACTGTAAAACACTATTTTGGATTTACTGGAGCAAATTCAGAAACAAAAAAGAAACAAAAAAGTCATGTTTATTGTTGCTAGTGCTGGTCACTTGTAACAGCACTCAGAGAGGGATGCTGTATGTTAAGTGGAGCTACAGACACCTCCAGCCCTTTAGCTGGTCTAGCAACAAGAGAAGGAGGTGCAGCAGATCTCCCGGTGATAACAAACTCACGCTTTCTGTGTGTCCTGCAAATCAATATGGATGTCATTCATCAGTGACAACTGACTATAGCAGCTCTGACTGAGTAAGTGGAATTAGTGCTCTGAAAACATTAGCTACATTTAGCTTATTATGCAAAGTTGAACCCTAATTTTTTCACTTGAATAACATGAACAAGCATAACTGAGTACCTGGCTGTATCTGGCTCAGCCTCAGATTGCGTCACTCTGATTCCACTAAAAATTGTTTCCATACTGTTCCAAATTGTAACATTGTGCAGGGGGCGTGAGAGGAGATAAAAGCCTAAATGTATAATGTGTGCGTTTTGTCATCTTTTCCCTTTCTCCTCCCTCCCCCCCAGATGTCCACCTGGATACTTCGGGCCGCGGTGCTTGCAGCCAGAGCCACTGCGGCTGCTAATGCCCAAACCTAGTGAAAGTATGTTGACTTGAGAAACACAGCTTAACACAGAGGTGTGGTGTCTTGCTGGTACCACTGCTGTCTCCCTCTTCCTCTGGACCTGCTGAGCCAGGGACAGACACAGTGGTAGCAAGAGTGGGACACTTCTGCCTCTGCTGTCCATAGTAATACTCTTGTTCTAATTTCCTGTTTTCTCTGCTTTCTTGTCTCTCTCTCTCTCTCTCTCTCTTGCTTTTCTCTTTTCTTATGCACTCTTCACTTCACGATGTCCCATTCTTTTCTTCTTCTTCCTCTACTTCTTTTTATTCTTCTCCTTCCTTCTATCTTTCCCCCCTTTCTGTGTTTTTTTTTTATTTCCATCAGGTGTCCAAATGATTTTACTGGTGATCGCTGTCAAACCTACGTTATGGCCAGTTTCTACCGTATGTCCATTTCCTCTTCTGTCAGTGTTGCATGCTGGAGCTGAAGGTGTGACATGATCTCCTTGTTGATGATGGATGCTCTGCTGCTTGTTCTAACAAATTTAAGTCAGTATGTCATTCCATTCATGTACAGATTCATCATTCATATCTAAGTTTTCTATTAAGCAATTTGTCATTAAAAATGTAAAAGCATACCATTAGTTAACATAGCAGGTCATATGCATGTATTGTTATATGACTGCATGCATTTCCGTAAATGTGAATTACCTGCTTTAATGCTAGGCATACATTAGATGCATTCATTTAGTGCTGGATACCAAAAATGTATAACAAAACAATTGCAGAATTGCACTGTCAAAAATTACATTTAAAAATCATGTGTTTACTAATTGCAAATATAATTCCAAATATAGCCCCAAGCGGCAATGAGTGGGGTTTCAGCATCTGAAGGGTTTTGAGATTGTATAGGGCAACACTTAAGCACATTGAAAATGGACACACACACACAGACAGACATACTGAACACACACACAAATGAAATGGTTAAAGTATTATATTAAGATGAACACACAGACACACATACACAGGCATACATAGGTGACAGTTAATGCAAATCTTCTTTTTTAAAGAGTTTATATGGTATTTTCAGGTTTCAGTGCAATGGTTTTCTGCAATATTTGTAAAAAGTGTATAAGCAAAATGATAAAGCTTTATTAAATGTGATTTTTAATGTTATAATAGAGATTTTACAATATTTCTATCAGGAAATGTGTAAAGCCCTGATTTGGAGGTAGGATACTTGCCTCCAGCCCAAGAGGTCACAGGTTCGAATCCTACCTTCAGCACCACCACTGGGTCCCTGAGCAAGACCCTTAACCCCAAGTGGCTCCAGGGAGACTGTCCCCTGTAGTTAGAGAATGGAAGTCGCTTTGGATATAAGCGTCTGATAAATGCCGTAAATGTACAAATTTTCGCTTAGCCTATTAGTGGTCTTTCACTGCCACCCAGTGGATAAAAATGGAATTGTTTTGGTTTTATAGGATTTTGAGTAGATGTGGACACTGCACTTAACTGACCCTGTTACAGCTAACCTAAAGACAAAAGTCACTTTTTTTTGATAATTATTAATCTAGAGAGTCCAGAGAATGGTTCTGTATTGGTTTGATCCAGATTGAGTGACAAACCTGAGACTAGTTAGAAGAAGGAGGTTTTTAACATTTTGGTGAATAATTAATGAACGGTTTCATTGACAGCAATGGCTCAGCATAAGTTCAATCATATGATATGAAGTGTTTGTGTAAATATATTAATATATGACTATGTTTTAAAGCCTGAACTCATTGACTATGGATATAATGTGCTATTGAAGCAGTTTTAACTGTTATAGCGCTACCTATGGCCTGATCTTCATGGAACTTTGGATAATTGTTAAGAGTCATGTGAGACATTTTCTTAAGTTTTGTAAAGTTGAGTTTTTGTTAACTCTTTGTAGGCCTTTGAATTTAATTGTCTGCCGTATTTTTAAATAACCTAGCTAGTTTTAACCGAAAAACAAAAAAATGCAACTTTTTTTGATAATTATTGATCTAGAGATTCCACAGATTATTGCTGCTGAGGTTTGTTTCCAATCGGGCAAAAAACCTGGGACTAGTTCGCAAAAGTAGGTTTTTAACATATTTGTTAATTACTAATGAACGGTTTGATTGACAGCAATGGTTCTTGAGGCAATGTTGCTCATTATGAGGAGATCTAACAAATGATATGCAGATTGTGTGGATATGTGAAACACCACGTCAATACTGAGCCAAAAAACTCATCAGCGCCAACTATTTGTTTCAAAATTCTCACACACCTTTAGGACCATGATTTGAACAGGCCAATCGAGTTTCGTTCCGCTCTACCTCCGATAACCTTGTCTAATAAGTGAAATTGACTAATTGGCAGATGGCGGCCATGTTTTTTGAGATACGCCAATGTCCTCATAGATTCTTATTGGACATTAGACAAAGACATGGCATACCAAATTTCAAGTCGATCGGACTTAAGGGTAACAGTTTTTCCAAACTTATAGCGCCCCCCATTGGCAAATCTGTGACTAATGAATGGTTTGAATGACAGCAATGGTTTAACAAGCAAAGCTGCTCATTATGAGGAAATTTGTCAAATGATATGCAGATTGTGTTGATATG
>JBBPDH010000022.1:4862022-4872976 GCA_037974565.1 Clupeocharax schoutedeni
GATACCAGGTGAGGTGTTTGTCTAACTAGTGGAGTGAAACTCAGTAAGAGCACTCAAAAAAGACAGGCTAAATGCAGGATAAATTATGGCGCAAGAACCCGAAAACCTGTATGAGCCAACTACTCTGAGGCCGTACCAAACTTGGAGGACTTTACGCAGGCATAATGTTGTGGCAAAATGCCAAAGATGGCACAATTTGACCTATAGGGGGCACTATAACTTACACGTGTAATTTTCTAAACAACCTCTGACATCAATTCTTACACATGACAGCTTTTCGCACTGCACGCGTTCGTTCAACCCGACTTGCTCGTTCTCAAGGGTGCCTGGGATGCTTGCAGTTCTAGTTGTATTTGTTTGAATATTTTTTTTAAAAATTGCACCTTTTGTATTTAATGTTACATGTATGCACATAGGGTTTGAGAGTAACGTAATTTAAAGTCTCTGTATGTATGGTACGTATGGCAGATTTTAGTGATGCTCCAATTGATCGGCCACCGATCTTGATCGGCCACCGATCATGATCGGCCGATATTGGCTAAAAATATCTTGATCGGCAAACCAAAAAAGCACTGATCATAAAAGCCGGTCACTTGACGTAAATTACTCGCGTGACTTTTTCACACGTGCAGTACGGCGCACAGGTAAACAGCAGCAGAGCTTACCAGTGGCAACATGAGTTTTCCCATCTGGAAGTTTTTCAAAGTGTCCGGAAGCTATGATTACTTTCACCTTGATATTTTAGCGCGGATTTACTCTCTCTGTCTGTATCAGTCTCTCTCTCTGTCGTTTTCTCTTGCGCGTGCGCGCGCTCTCTGTGCCCCTCTCTCTGTCTTGTTCGTGACTTTTCCGGATAGCGCCCGTTTTAAACCTGTTTCACTCTCTCTTTCTCTGTTTCTCTCTCTGTTGCTCTCTCATGCGCGCACACTCTATGTGCCCCCCCTCTCTCTCGGTCTCTTTCTCTGTCTCTACTTCTCTTTTTCTCTCTTGTTCGTGACTTTTCCGGATCGCACCCATTTTAAACTTGGTGATCGGTAATCGGTGATCGGCCCCAAAAATGCTGATCGGAGCATCTCTAGCAGATTTGACAAAGTTGACTTTGACTTTGACTTTGATAAACCTAAATAATCACATAAATTTGGTTAAAATCCTTAATAAGCCATTGAATTACATTAATTTATATGGCAGCCAGTGGCCTGTTATATCTGGTAAGCATGAATATCCAATGAAGTTGATGAGTACAATCCTATCAAGAAGAAAAGGTAAGATCTGTAGGTATCCAGCCAGATCTGAGGTTTAACTGTGTAGATGCATTTTGGGTCATCATTTAGCAAGCAGCACGTTTCACCCATTTTATTTATGTTTATTAAAGTTTTCAAGGTGTATGTGACCCAATAATTGACCACTGTTAAACTATTTGAAAGTCAAATAGTTTAACAGTGGTCAATAGCATTGTTTTCAAGTGGTATCTCATTAATGTAGGCATAATCTGTTTAGCACTCCCTTTAATGCACGCCCTAACTGTCTCCTTCACTCCTTCACTTTGTAGGACCACTTCACCTCCCCAGATGAGTATGAGGATCCGGTAGTGCTGTATGATGCCATAACAGCTAATGAGGAGAAGATGCTGATCTCTCATGAGGGGGACCCAGTGTGGCGCAGTGCTATCTTGGCCAACATGCCCTCTTTGTTAGCCTTGCGCCATGTCATGGATGATGGCAGCGATGAGTACAAGATCATCATGCTGAACAAGCGCTTCCTCAGCTTCCGAGTCATCAAGGTGCTCACTGCTACACATTATGACTTGGTCAAATTTTCCAGTCAGATTTGCTTTGATAGTAAATTTCAAATGTTAACTAATGATCATTACCTAGAATTTCTTTTTCTCTATGTAAACATTGTTTGACTGCCCAGATTGACTTTAACTTGACTTTGACTTCTAGTACTAGAAATAATCTAGTAGCATCCTTGAAATCAGAAAAAAAACTGTTGACCAACCTTAAACTAAAAAAAATGTATGTAATACTGTTATTATTCGAATACCTGTGCCAACATCACATTTTCCCATGTGATGCTACTTATTTTTCTTAAGAATTAACTCAAGTTCTTATACCTAAACTAACTCTGTATAACCCAATATTTTTGCCTCTAAATCCTGCTAAATACATTGCTTAGTGGAGGTACTGGGGAAAAAAATGTTTTTTGGTCAGAACAGTCAAAAACAAATACTGTTAGTTTTAATAAAATACGACTAAGGGAGAAATTTTAAGCTCTGCCATTTAGGATACAGATCAGCATCTGCCGTCTCTGTTAAAGGAGGACTATTTAGTCAGCATTTGCAGGAGAAAAATTTAACTGAAATGTCAGGAGATTGATTGGTTCTGTGAACATGGAGTCAGCCTACAACTATCACCATTTAAAATTGATATAACTGAAAACAAGGAATTAAACTTGTGTGTAACTTACCTCTTCACTTGATTTGCTCATTTTCGGTTGTACCTGTTTAGTTTTGCTGTCCTCTCTCCCTTTCTGTTTCAGTCTCTTTTTCACTGTCTTGTTCTGTATAGGCAACTCTTTTAAAAACACTGAACTTTTTTTGATGGATATGGGGCTTTTGATAGAGGTCTGAACTGCTAACTGTGTAACTTCAAATTTCCATTTCTTACAGGTAAACAGAGAGTGTGTGCGTGGGCTGTGGGCTGGGCAACAGCAGGAACTGGTTTTCCTGCGGAACCGGAACCCAGAGCGGGGCAGCATCCAGAATGCCAAGCAAGCCTTGCGTAACATGATAAATTCTTCCTGTGATCAACCGATTGGATACCCCATCTATGTCTCCCCCCTCACCACCTCATATGCTGGATGTCACGCCCAGCTTCGCTCTGTCTGGGGAGGCCCCGTTAGCCCACACAACATTTATACCTGGTTCATCAGCAGCTGGGACAGGTCAGACTTGTTCAGCAATGCATGTGTATACCTGATGTCATTGTAACTTCTGACACAGTAAAAAGTTTCTAATGGTGTTTGTCAGATGCAGCTATCCTGCAATACTCCATGTTGAAGTGCATATGTATCTCCTGTAGTGGGAGAACATGTCATTTATAGATCTGATGTTAATGCATTCAACTATCCCTGATCTCTCTTGCAGACTCCAGAAGGGCTGTGGTGCTGGCTGCAACAGTGGAGGGAACATTGAAGACTCTGACTGTGGTGGTGGATCTACCTCCATCAGTAACAATCCTGTAGTTCACCCTCCCCAGAATTCTGCACCCACCATGCCCCAGTCACACATCACCACTGTGCAACCAGTCATGGGTAAAGCCTTTTGTAAAGCCTAATGCTACTCCCCAAATCCCAGTCATTAAGTACTGCAGCAGACTCATTTTCACATTGCATATATTTAAAGAGTTTGTGTTTTGCATACTTTTACATTTTTATTTCTTTCTTTTTTTTACGCGGTTCATGGAATCAAGTTAAAAATTGGTTCATTTTTCTCTTGAAAAATACCCAGGTTCCTGGGTCACTGAGTGGCATAGTAATTGCACTTTGCAAAGTTTATTGTGACAGGTTGAAAAATGTCAGTGTCTCTCGTGGTAGCAACTGTCTGTTGCCTCTGTCTCCCTGTTGTCTGCTCTCTGGAGCCATTCAAGGTCGAGGGTCTTTACTTATTATTTAGGAATATTAAATTAAATATTAAATATTAAATATTAGGAATAGGGGATGAATCTCAGTCCACCTTATGATTCCACAAAAACATTATCATTGGGAAAATATAGAACATTCAAAAAGATAACCTTAGTAAAGTGTTCTCATAATCTAGCCATAAAGCTTAATTTAATTCTAAAAAGGCAAATGACTTTGTACAGAGCAGTTCTCATTGAAATATTATATATTATATGTGAATTATGTGTTTATTAATCATGGTCATCCTGATTAATGACTGCAGTATTAGCAATTTGGCACATTCTGTAGGCAAAACACGTAAGTGAAACATCAGTAAGAGATTGAAAAAAACCATGGCAAGTATGAGTAATACCTGAATAAAAATGGGTTAGTAAAGCCCCAAAGATGTTAGGTTACCATCTGAAAAGGTTCCAGGACTTGGGTGTTGCCATGAGTGCCATCTATTTTGAGGTGTCAGAAATTAGGACAAAGCTGCTTTGGGATCTATACACTTTTCCCAGATGACGGCACAAGCTGTAAAAGGCTATTAGTTATTTTTGTTAACAACCATAAAATAACAAACAAAAAACAACATCATATTGGGGGCTTAGTGTGTTTGTTTTGCAAGACCATAGTCTTTAAGTAGACCACAAACAGAACCAAAAACAAACTGCTGATACCACATTGACCTACTAAACTTGGGTACAACTTTGATGTATGCAAACTGTACAATGGTGACTGTATTCTAAGTCAGCAAGAATAAAATTATTGTCCCCTAGGAACATCTTGAGGTCCTCTAGGAACATTTTGTTTCATTGTATACTGTGTATATAGCTGAAATGGCAATCTTGCTTGATGCGTTTGCTTAGGGGTTGCCCACATAACTATCTTGTATCCACCTGTGAACATTATTATTAATATAACATGACCAATCCTTTGTCCGTAGGAACTGACAACCCTGTAGGACCAAGCTGGCCAGTCCACTCTCAGCCCCTCCCATTAGCCCAGCTTAGCCAGTCAGAGGGAAGGATGGATGCAGGTATGGTCAACTCTCTCCACCGGACTTCCTCTATTCAGGGGCTGCTGGGCCAGCACCTGTCTAGCTCACAACTGTCCTTCAGCACCTCTTTGGCCTTGCCACCAGCTGAAAGCTTCTGTCCAAGCAATCTGCAGGACAACCCCAACCACAGAGCATCCCAGAGGGGCTTGGTCCTGTCAGTTGGCCAGGGCAGCGGGCTGCCCTATGAAGGTCTCTATAGCAAATGGAGTCTGACAGGCAGAAAAGGTTTCAATGGGCCAGCAGCAGTGGATGTGGATGGAGGGCTGTCTCAGAGCAGCCGCACTCAGGTGAGAAGAGAAACCAACATCTGTACATTTTATTTTTTTTATCTGATTAAGAGATATAGTTTTATCTTTATCTCCAAATTGTCAACTAAAAGCTTATGGGGGCATGTAATTTTCATGTTAATTACTTTTCAACCACATTATAATAATGTAAAACTGAAGAAGTAAACTTTAGACAGGTGTTTTTTGAGCCAAACAATCACTTGAATGATGATATTGATTTTGTGCTTGACTCCATTTCTCAGGCTTGCCAGGCTTTCCAGCCTGTCTCATTTGCACCAGCCATTAACACCAGCCCAATACTCGATCCAGTGGGGGTTGCTGTTCCCACACCTCTCACATCAGATTCTCCCATTGTGCAAGAGGGGTCTACGGAGCTGCCTTTGCTTGTGCACCTGCGCTGAGCTTGCACAGACATGAACTTGTACAACTAGGCTTGGACCAAGTAAAGTTGGGATGTGGAGCCAGGCTATGGGCACTCCAGCCGCCCTGTTTTTTGCCAATGAAGAGAGTCAGGAGGATCTCCCTGTTATTTGAGCTGACCTATTCAATTTCCTCATTGCTCCTTTTGTGCTGTATAACTTTGAAGTCATGGATATTATTGGAAGTGCTTTCAGCTGTCTTTTTCTGTGTGAGAGCACCCTAAGAAAAGGTGTTGCATGGCAAACTCGCATTTACTTCTGACCCAAAATATAAACCAAGTTTTGAACTCATGTGGTGGTTCCTCTGATGGGGCTTCTGGTCACAATTTTGGCTTCAAGGCTCACAAGCCAAGCCAGTGCAATTTAAAAAGACATTCCCCATTTGTAATGGTGGGGAATGATTGGAAGTTTCTCAAAACCTTGGTTCCACTTCAACACACAACAGTTTAACACACAACAAAAAGGAAACTCAGAAATGCTTGAGTAAATTATCTTTTGCTACTGAAGTCACTCTCTACTTGCTTGTCATCCAACTGTGCTATAAGTCACTAATAGAGTTAGAGGTCACCCAATATTGATCTTGAATTGTCTTATCCCACCTTTCACCTCTTACTCTCTCAGAAGAGTAAAAGTTTCACATTCATGTAATAATTTGTATCGTGTAATAACCTGCATCTACAGTCCAAGCACCAATGGACTTGAGATCCCCCCTTCTAGCCTCTGTTCCCATTAAGATGCTCTAATGAATAAAATGTAAGGCATTTCAGATGCCCTTTAGGTGGACATTATGACATGATCAAGGTCAGTGATCACAGCCTTTGTCCACTTTGTCAGCTAGCTTCAGGGATAAGACTATTACACACGCACGCCTAAACGCAAGGTCTGAGTAATCTTAAGTACTTCCCTTGACGTCTGGTGCTGTTCCCTGCATAGTTTACAGCTCACTTAGGTGGAGATGGAGAACCTGAGATGGGAGTTGAAATGTGGCTTATTGCTGATCACTGACAGACTAGAGGTCCTATGTGGGGAGTATGTTGCTATCCTCAGAATAAGGTTGTTTCACGCAGTTTAATTGTTTTTTTTGTTGTTTTTTTTTTTTTTTTAAATCTCTACACGGCACTGTCAATTCTCTACAGAGTGTGCTTTGGAAGTGCTGTAATGGGACAATGTTCTGGCTCTTCTCCCCCTGATTTAAGGCCCAAGCAACTGCAGTACAACCGTACTGCAACACTATTGCTACTGCATCCCTTTCTCTATTGCTAATAGATTTTTGACTTTTAATCTCCAGCGTTTTAGTTGGAGGAACTAAAAAAAATTAAAGATTCACGAATGTACAGGCTGGATACATATTTATTTCAGTTTTGATCTTGTTTAAAGGTGGACATAGTGGGTGTTTTCTTGTTGCAAATGGTTGTGATGTGCTCATACTAACTGGATAGGCAACGCTACTCTGTAACCTCTGCTAACAACCCATAGGGAGGTTTTGAGACATCCTCTTTCAGTGTTTAGTTTGCATTGTAATTGAGTTGAAATTGGGCCCCATGACTGTCACATCATATGATCTTTTATCTTGTATTGATACATGCTCATCAGGACAGGCAAGTGAAACACTCACTGATTGCCGATGAAAGTACAACTCTTGCTGTTGTAGCAAGAATACGCATGTAGAACCGTAAGCACAACAACCTTTGCGTAGTAATGTGGAAAGGCAGTAGAAGGCTGTATCTGTAAGGGGGCTTCAGGTAGAATGGTTTCAATACAGTCTCATAAATTAGCAGTTCAGATTTTTATTCTCTGCTCTGTTTGTTCCATCATTTGATTGGCAAAAGTTGATCTTCAATCTCTGAAGTGACCTTAAGTGTAAATCTGGTGTGGCTTTGGAAATGGTGCCTTACAAGTGAAATGATATAATTGTGAAGGACAGGGCGATTTACACTTATGTTGGTTTAATGTGTAGTGAGCTTTTTAAATTTTTTTATTTATTTATTTATTTAAATGGAGGGTGCTGATAGGTTGATTTGGAGTTGTTGGGGTGTGTGTGTGTGTGTTTGTTTGTATTGTTTTTTTAGGCTAATCCTGTCTTGATTTTTTTTCTCATTATTTAGTTCACTGACTACTTTGTCCATCCAGGGCTTCATATCTATGCATAAAAAGGGATGATATTTGTGTCAGGAAGAACTCAAATTCATAATACTGCAAGCGGTTTTGCCCATTTACATTGATCATCTTAACGCTTAGGTAATTGTGAAATCTACATAAGGTTTTGAGTATTTAAAAGAACTTGAATTGCACATACTAATTTAAGTGGGAACACAAAAACCTATTTATGTGTACTATAAGCAGTACAGCCCCTCTGGGTGTTTCACAGAATGCAAGGGGATTTTTAGCTTGGACGCTTGAATTTTTATATTTTTCTTTCCATGCACGAGAAGTACCCAGGTATCAAAAAGTATGTTCTTGGAACATGAGGTGGGATGTTTTGTGACCAGATTATGCACACCTCCCTATTGTGTGTACCACCTTCTGTGTTTGTGATGATGGTGTCAGTGGCTCTGCTTGTGTTGTCAAGCCCTCCTCAGGTCTTAAGTATGTTTAATTTTTTGAAGAGATGCAGTATAGTTTCTTTGTTCACAATTATGCTAAACAATGATCACCCAATTACTTTTTTTCAGTTGAATGTAATTCCTATTGAATTACCACCCCACCATCAGGACCACCTCTCTCTCTCTCATTCAATCTCTCATCATCGTCATTTTTCCCAAATGTATTTTTCTTACTTGGAGGATGGCAAGCAAAATTTACTGGTCCTGTGTGTCAGTAAAAAGGGAATGAATGAATCTCTACCATTTATGTACAGCATGTTTTATATAAACATATTATATATATATATATATATATATACATATGTGTGTGTGTGTGTGTGTATATGTATGTATATGTATATATGTGTATATGTATGTATATGTATATATATGTGTATATGTATATATATGTATGTGTGTATGTGTATATATGTGTGTATGTGTATATATGTATGTGTGTATATATATATATATATATATATATATATATGTGTATGTGTATATATGTATATATATATGTGTATATATGTGTGTGTGTGTGTATGTATGTGTGTATGTGTGTGTGTGTATATATGTGTGTGTATATGTATATGTATGTATATATATATAAATCGATTGTATTATTATTACTAGGTTATTTTTCAAAAAAAGACACTCCTCTTGGGAGAGCTGTGTTCCTGTGTTCCCCTCTGTGGAGAGGCTTGGCATCTAGTTTAGAAGACCACTCTCTGACCTGGGAAGGAAATCATTTAATAATGCTTTTGCACAACTTTGTAAAATAGTACACCATCCTAATTTTTAAAAATCATTAGTTGGTTCATATGGTGAAATTGTGTAATTTAAAAGCTGTTATTCAATATTCAAAGTTATGTACAGTTTTTTTATGTGTATTTTTTCTTCTATATAAATTAAAGCATTTTTTGTTCATTGTTTGGAGAGCAGTCATTGTAAATGTGTGCTTTTCTTTTGCCAGTGTTTTATCTTAATGTTATGACTTCAGTAACTGCAGTTTTTTGGGGAAATGCCAAAGGGAAGTTTTAAACAGTATAATTAATAATCTTATGTTTGACTGGCTTTCCATTTGCCTTATAAACTAGAAATGAAGTCTGTTTACATGTAGCAATGGTCATTTTAGGGACTGCTGTCTATCATAGTTTGGTCATTCTTTCTACTCCTTTCATTTTGAACAACGTTATATTAAGAAAAATAGTTTCCATGAGTGGTTCAGACAAGCTTTTCTTACAGTTTTCTGGCTGAAGTTTGAGGTTTGAGTACAGAGGTTTGAAGAATGACCAGGAAATTAGTTTATTCACATTTTTTATCACCAGTGGATTCATGATCATTCTATGCATTCTGCACATTTGGTACATTAACTGAAAAGTGACTCATAGCATTGTCTACCCTTACCCCACCCAGGAAAAGTAATAGAAACATAATATTCAAATGAGTATCAAAAGCAGTCCTCATATGAAATAATCTCCTTTCCTTAGGCAAAAGAGCATTTGATCAGAGAGGGAGTGTATCTAATTTCATTTTAGCCTTCCTCGTCCTCATGGCTGTGTCTCCATTTGCTCTCTTGAGCCGAACGGTGAAGCCACAGGACCAGCACCACTAAAGTTACCAGCACCAGTGCCATGAAGAGTGTAAGCAGCACCCCCTGCAGAATCCCTGGAAAAGTATCTGGAGCTGAACAGGGAAAACGAGTGGATTTATCATCACACACTGTTCAAAATGGTGTAATCAGTTATCTCATTTAGTAACTATATGGTGAGCTGACTGAAGAACTGCATTCCTTTAGACAGTAAATTGATCAGTTACACAGTCTGCATGTGTGTATACAGTAAACCCTTGCATATAAAAAAAATGCCTAAAAGGCTAATTTTTTATAATGTAAACCCTAAATATGCCCCAAAAATATGCTCCCAAAACACCTTTTCATTTAAAGAAAGTTTAAAGTTAAACCTTCACTGTACAGTGCACACTGAACTACTGTCTGCCGCAGTGCTAGAATGTAAAATACCAATGAATCTCTGTACTGTTGTTCAAGTGAACAAATTTTCTTTAGTATGCACTGTCATTGCACTGCATACACGTTTAATTTACAGAAAAAAATACAGGGCTTTAATAAGAACAAAACTAAAAAGTGGAGACTCATTCCATTTAGGTGTCAGTCTTGCTAACCACTGTACCCAAACATAAACCAGCACAAGGACGAGGGGGCGTGACAGGCGAGGCCTGGACATTAGAAAGCAAAAATAATTCGAAGGAGATCTGCAATATCCACATAAGTGGAGTCAATCTTGTCTGTGCCCAATCCGTGCCTGTTGTCCCTTCAGTTCTGCGCACTCTGAAAGTCTACATTTTCTGGACCGATCGGTCCCATGAACTTTAAACTGCAGAAAGCGCATTTACAGAACCAAACATACAAAAATCTGTTTAGAGCAAAACTTCACTGCAATATACAGTAACCCCTCAGTTTTATGTAAATCTGCATTTGGACTTTTTTTCTGAGAACCAAATTGTATACTCATTTTTAACTGTTATATCAGTTTATTTAGGATTAGTATGCTGAGCCCTGTCTAAACATGTGGGTAGAGAGAGTTATTTCAATGTTTTTTTTTTGTCTTTACACATTGGTAATGCTAAATGTTAATGCTAATTGCTAATGCTAACGTTTTTATAGGCAATTTTGTATTACCGTTGGGTGGTAATACAGTTTGGTTCTTAAAAAAAGGCGAGGATATTTGCAGTTTCCGCATAAACCAATGAGTATGGTTCTTTAAAAAAAAAAAGTTTCCATGTATAACTGGGGGATTACTGTATATATACTGTGTATATTGATATGTGTGTGTGTGTATATAAATATATATATATATATATATATATATATATATATATATATATATATTCGTGATGCACCAAAAGGATTTTTTTTGACCGAAAACC
>JBBPDH010000022.1:4886084-4896508 GCA_037974565.1 Clupeocharax schoutedeni
CTCGGTTAAACAAAGAAAGTCCAGCTTACGGTCGATGATGAGATCCCGGATAAGAGACCCTTTCCCCGTGAGGGAGCGGACGTTGAGTAGACCAAAGTTGAGAGTGGCCGCGTCGCCCATGACCGTGTCAGCCGAACGGGCCAGGCTGGCTAGGACACTATGGTTTACAGTCCGACCAGTGTTACGCGGAGGGCGCCGAGAGGTGGACCAGATGGTCCTAATTGATGTCGAGGAGTCCTGATGGATATTCCGGCGGGATCCACGATGGATGTATCTCCGGCGAGGCTGGGTAGCGATGTCCGGTTGATGATAAAGTGCAGCCGGTGGGGGCACTGATGGAGGATGACCATGATGTTCAAAACTATTCACTCATACAAGACTTCAAAACTGTACACATAAAACATGGTCTCCAAAAGTGAAAGTTGCTAACTTTAATGATTACATGTGATAATATTGAGAACTAAGTTCGGGAATTAGAGGAACATGATGAGATTGGGGAAAATAAGTTCTGTACTTTTAGTAAAGGTAGCTAATTGTACACCCCTTCACAAGATTGTCACCTGTTGCAGTCACTTGGGGGTACATGGGGCCTGCTGTCATGCGCTGCAGGTGTGCTTTCTATCGGACACACAGCAGCTGCAAGAAAGCATGGTATGCAAATATGTTCACCAGTGGTATTTAAAATGGGAAAACAGATACAGTGAATCTGCTTCTTCAGACAGTTCTGAGAATCATGCAGAACTTAATGCTATTTGAAAATCACATGATTGGAAAGACCCTCCCAACAGAAACAGTGTAAAATATACTTACCCAAGACCAGACAGGAGCAAGTTACAGTTCAGTGTGCATCTACATATGTTTATATCTCATAATATAAAAGGTTTCCAGATGTGAACCATCCTTGACTCAGAAGCATTCATAAGCATATGTTTAAAATAAGACAGGTATACAGCATACAGCCTGCAGGGTGTAAAATAACACTGGATAACAATTTTTTATGACAGGTCTGTTTCATTGCAATTTTTTATGTTTCTTGGTCAAGTTTTGTTTGCCGATTCAGAATATCACGTTTTTTCATACCTTGAATGGTTCTAGAGATAAAATAAATTTCATTATAAGGTCATTGTAATACTATTTTCAAATTATTCTCACTTGATGCGTGTCTCACGCGCAACCTTATCTACTTGTACAACAAACATATTAATATGCAAATATGTACAAGTACATACAAAAGACCATGTCAGCCGAGCCGCCAAAATTTTTTAAATGACGTTTCTAAACCCTTGAAGCTATATTAAAAAAATGTTACCACCGAAACCAGTGTGGCAAGATTGTAGAAAAAAAACTACAAAATGTAATTTTTGCTGCCTGAAGTATTCTGGTGAACCCTAGTTCTGTTATTCAGTAATTAATCATTAGCCTCATCATCCATTGAATTCTTATATTTTTAATAACCAATAGCCTAATGTTTGAGAGGGTGAAAGGCTTAAGCATGCGCCCACTTTTCCACCCTTAGGATTCAGGAAGTGAAACCTATGCCTAGCTCTTAGATTAAACTGCACTAGTGACTGATCACTTAACATTTTTTTCATCTAACCTTAGGCTTGGTCCAAGTATGTAAACTTGGTCCTGGGTGGAGGACTTAAATGCTGGACCTTTAGTACAGCGCTAATAGACCTACTCTACCTTACGTTGTTGCTTTTCCCATGCAGGGTCCAGCAGCAGGTCTCGGTCCCAGTCCCACTCCTGGGTCATGTATTCTTCGACCAATGTCATCATGTAACTGTGATACTGCACTTGTGTTTCAACAGCCATCATTCTGCTGTCTCCTCTGGGATGAAATGTGTTAGCCCTCCAGGGTGTAAAAAAAAAAAAAAAAAAAAACTGCCCTGTGCCATGCAATGTGCCTTTACCACGGTTTGTCCCGTTCTGCTTTTCGGAATTACAGAACACCCCAGTCCCAGACTCTTGCCAGTATAGTTGCTGCTCCCTCCGCCCACTGAAGTCACAGCCTCAGATGGCGCACTTCACCCTGCTGGCTTTTACGGCTCAGGTTCAAGACTTAAAAGGAAATCAAGGTGGAGCCTTCTACAATCAGTGCTCGCCACCCCACCTTCAATAACTGGAATTGATTTATGATTCGCCACAACACACGAGTAATTCCACAAACAGGGTAAAAAAAATAAAGCAGGCCACACCAATGGGAAGCAAAACTAAAGTTGGTGTTTTCCATGTTAAATGTATTTATTCTCCTACATTGTGGAAAAACACACTTGCTCAATGGTTTAATGTTAAATATTTATTATGGGGCTTAAATGACATGCCCTTCTTGTCACCCTGTGTGTCTGAATGAATATAAAAATACATTGGGTGTGGGAAATCACACGCATTCAGAACATGTTACTTTGTGAACATACATTAATGCAATTTACCACTTTCTCACAATTTACCCTCAGGCTTGAAAAACAAGCTAGTCTGTGACTGTACCAAGCATGTTCACCCCAAGCTGAACTTGAAACAAACTGAAAAATAAAGGCAAATCTCTTTATCCAAGAAGAGTGATTTTCAAGTCCAGGCACACAACTTCGGGTCAGTTTAAAAAGACCACATGGAGGATGATTATACAGCAATTTGGTTGGAAATTCAGAGGTAGAACGGGACATTGTTCAGAAAGTGAAGAATATACATAATCATGAGTACCTAAAGTGTACATAATCATGAACAGGTTTTTGCACTGATAGTATTGTATTTCATTCCCTGTGACAATTTGATTTGAGGACTGATGTCTCACTTTGCGCACTGAAAACCAAAAATGAATGCTGAACAAATTGTTAGATTAATAAAATTAATATGCTAAACAAAACAGATTTAAAAAGTGAGTCACTTAAAAGCTTTCTTAAAATGTGGTGTAATTTCCTTAAGTGAATATAGAATTGATGGTTATATGGAATCTATATATACACACACCCCACATCTGAGAGGTCTATATATTTTAGCAATCCTGTAGATAGGCTAGAGGTATTACCCCTATACACACATTTTAGAAAAAACGCTCCTGCATATCCCACGTCAGCACACCCCCAAATCCACCAATGAACCACTGTTAAATACTGCAAATTATTTATTTGTTTTTACAAGATCAGAGGAGGCCTACAAAGATAATAGCCTAAAAGAAAAATGAGGAAAAAAAACAAGCAAATAAAAACAAAAGAACTCACAAGGATGTGACACTTTTTTAAGGAAACACAAAAAAAGCCTGATGAATGCAATACTGTTTAACTAATTTATCTCCCTGAATGATTATATTCTGATCTAAAGGAATCATAAACAACATTCTACACAAACTTTTTCAAATTAAACCCAGAGATTATGCACTTTAATTCAAATGATAAGCAAACAAGAAAAGGTGATGCTCTTTTTGTCCAGTCTTAAAAAAAAAAAAGAAAACAAAACCTGAAATAGAAGCTTTGAGGTGAAGATTCTCTGAAGGGCTGTGAATCTGGTTGGATTTTGTGATCTGAGAGGTGAAGGTGTGGACAGTGTAACAATAGGGGTTTTAAGACTGGCAGAACAACTCCAGCAGTGGATCAATCCACATTTTAATTACAGCCATAAGCGCCTGAATGTGATTTCACATTTGAAGTAAAGCATCTCAGTTCCCTATACCCCATGCTGGTTGTACGAAAACTCAGATCTATAGGATTTTAAAAGGTGAGAGTGACGGGGCAGGTATTGTGGTGGGGTTTGAAGGAAGGAGTAGGTTTGAATGGGACAGTGACGCACTGGGTTACTCACCTACCAGGCGACAGCCCTACCTCTTCCCTTTCGGATAGCACTGCACCCTTTACATCTGTGCTGTCTTCTTAACCGTTCAAGCACACAACTGGGGCGCCTCAGTTTTGAGTGCACGTCTCGTCTCGTCTTACTGGAAATGATTCAAAAGACCAAATGCCACAGAACAAGCCAAGGCAAGGTTCCCACCAACTTCACAAGACCATTTTTTTGGATAAAAAAACGTCAGACAACTTTGCCTCAATTTGTGGCAAAACGGGAAAAATAGGTATGTTATAGCCATTGCTGATCTGTTTTATGAGCCATGATGGCTTCCATTATTTAAATCTATGTAACGAAGCAAAGCAGGACAAAATCACAGTACAGGACAACGAAACCAAGATCGTGTGGGATACTTGTGTGCCTGAGCTGAAGGACTTCCTCTGCTTGTACAAGCCATCCATTTAATTTACCCATGGCAGTGGTACTGCTACAGCTACAACTGTGATGGCTTTAGGTTTTTTCAGTCTCAGAAGGTGCATCTGAGCTGAGGATCTCCAACAGTTGTAGTAGGATGACTGAGGGGCAGTGTATGGTCGAGATGCAGGCGTGATGGGGGGCAGAGAGTTTACCTTATTAGGGAGTGCGTCCATGCCACTGTGGGACTCTAATTCTCTTCCCCCGTCATGTGCAAACTGGCGTCCTGAGGCCTGGGAGCCATTTTAGCTGTAGTTAGCGAAAAGGGAAAATGTGGCTGGAAGAGCAGTAAGAGTAACAAATCATGCACTATTTTTAACACATTACAGACATGTTGCGAAAAGGTGTGGTGTCACATGTGTGTGGCCCTGGTGCACTGTAAAAAGCTACACCCCGTCGTCCACCCATCTACATTCTCCTAAGCATTCTTAGAGATTGCTGAACACTACCACAGTGTAATTGCCTGATCTGAAAGAAAGTTTTAGGGCCTGGATACACTCAAGAGAAGTTCATAGTTCATCATAAGGCATCTTGCAAAATCAGGTCATACAAAACAGGGAGCAATTCACTATACATAATATGTCAATAAGTAGGCAGATCCAAAGCTAAAGTTCATAGTGAGCATTTGTTATTGCCATTGCACATTCAACTTCAGTTCTGTTTGATCCCTTTAGTGCAATGTCAAAATGCTAGCTTCTCTATAACCTCCTGGACATGTGTGCTCTTGCAAATAATGTTCATTTTCAGTGAGCAATGACATTTCCCTTGACCAAAACCAGCTTAATGTATCCAGGCCTTAAGCAGGTCAGAGAATGTATTCATTGTGTGTTTGCATGTGTTTGTGCATGTACCCCACCATCTCTCAGTGTTGGAATGAAAGACTGAAGACTGCCTGAGGTGAAATCTAAAGGAAAGAGGACATAACATTTAAAAAATAAATTGTCATGCTTTCATTACAATTACTCACTAGTGTCAAACACTAAATGAATGCTGCTACACAACATCTATAACATCTGTGGGCAAACTATACTAACCAATGAAATCCTGTATTAAAGATATTTGAACATTCAAGGGCAACTGATTTTGGTTACTGGAATACAAAATCCTTAATGTAGACACTAGTTTTCAAGTTAAAGGGCAGATTTTTAAATCAGTGATGGCTGCACAAAAAGTTATTGCATTTATTTTAAATCAAGTTTTATTATTAGTTTCCTAATACCTTGATTTTAAAAATAAAAATAAATCCAATCAAAATATACTGAATTTTATTATTTAATTCAAATTACATTAGACCAGAATCAAATAAACTAAAGCCAAATCAAATTTACTGTTGAGAAAAAAAATCTAATTTACTGTGATGAGAAAAATGTGACTTGCTTGCATGGGCCTGCACTCAAATAAAGGTGGAAAGGGAGAAATAAGCTTTGCTGTTTTTAATAAAAAGAAAATATGATCATTTGAAATATTAATTTCCACTATATGTATGTAAACACAGTATTTTGTCCAGGTAAGAGAAGAAAACAAGTCTAGAAACAGCAAAAATCCTGCAAAACATGCATAGTTGCTGTCTGCAGGTAACCAATTTTGCTCAATCATAACAAATGGCATTCCAACCCAGTCAATAAAGACAGAAAACACAAGTATGAAGACTGAGTATACCTATCAAGGGTGAAACGATTTTACTGATAAATGCTAGACAGATTACCATTCACTTGCCATCCATTTTGTGGCCTAGCCTCATATGTCTGACTTTAAAAAGTGAGCTATGATTCACGTTCAGAGAAGCCAACTGTACTGACAAGGCTGTGCCTAAAGGGCTGTAAAAGACTTGGGTTCCTTAAAGCACAAATGTGTTTTGTTCATAGTGATGTCTCTGCCCAAAGCCAAATCCCACCCGTTTAAAACTGAAGGTAACATGTCTGGTGTGTTAGCATGTATGGAACTGTTGCAAGCCAAACCATTTCAATCAAAATTCTTGCATAAGCACAGGACAGGCACCCACATGCACCCAAACACACACACACACACACACACACACGCTTCTATTCAGGTCATCTTATTTAAACTACCAACTTCCATTTTGCCTTTGTTATAATCTTGAATAGCACCTTCTGAAAATCTAATTACGCACATCAATCACAGCAAGCAAATTTTGATCTCTGTAAGAAAAACATGTCCTGTAATATCCAATTGGAGCCTAGATGCAACAAAGAAAAAATAATCTAAAACCCCTTGCATTTATAAAACAAAAAAACAAGAAATACATTTGAAAGATTTTAAACTTTTTTACAAATTTCTGGTAATCTTTGTCACAAAAGGCGCACCCATCTGACAGGGGCTGGTTCCAGAATGGCAAAAACAAACAAAAGTGATTGACCTGTACAAAATTTAGTTTAAAGTCACATGAGCCTGATGAACTTGATTTAATGAAACACTATTGGTTTGAGGGTTAGTCAAACCATTGAGCAGGTTATCAGGTAATAATTACAAGAAAAACTAAAAACTCAGGCAACAAGAACAAATGTCGGATGCATGATCTTGATAAATATTTCATGTAACCCTTTCCTCAAATTCCTTAGCACTGTTATTATGCAGGACCAATGCTGCCACACATTCACAACACTCCGAGCCACACATTCAACCAACACATTCATACGTGTGTGTGTGTGTGTGTGTGTGTGTGTGTGTGTGTGTGTGTGTGTGTGTGTGTGTGTGTGTGTGGTGGTGTGGGCTATCGGTAAGGGGGCTCTGGAGTGTGGAGGTGGGAGTAGTCAGGATGGCGGAGGAGGGGCTCCTTGTGTGTTGGTGGCAGCTCATACGCTCTTGGAGATTCGGTGGTCCCTGGGGCAGCCAGGTGATGGGCATCCATCGGTCCTGAAGGTGGCATTGGCATAACAGGCATGGGGGGTGGAGGAGGCGGTGGTGGAGGGTAATAGTAGTTGTACTGTTGATACTGCTGGTACTGCTGGTATTGTTGGTACTGTTGGTACTGCTGGTAGTACTCCGCATAACACCTAGTATGAAAAGGCAAATGGCAAAACCTATGACTGGACAAGTCAATTTGAGACTTATTTTCCTTAGGTTTCTGAAAGTTTTTTTTTCTGATCAGGTTAAAAGACCCACCTTAGTAAAGGTTTTTGGAGCCACTGGTCAGGACTCCCAACTATTTGATAACGTTAGCAAGAAAACCAAATGCGGGTGTGACAGAATCAAAATAACTCAGACACAAGCTTTAAGGGTTGGTATAGTACTGTGTTATCATAAATACTGAAGACCACTAAACCAATAACTAATTCAGTCACATTATAATGTGATATGCATTCTAGCCCAACCCTTTGCCTCAGCAATATACACCCTTACCTTGAGATAGGGTCTCCATCTTTAGCTGCAGGCAGTTCTGGTCCACCAGGAGGGGTTGGAAGCAGAGCGCGGCGTTTGGGTCTTGCCTGGGAGATGGGTTGAGGAACTGGGTCAGGCAACAGAGGAGCTGAACGTCTCACTGGGCTACGATCACGGTCAGATTTAGTTATGGCCTGCTGCTCAGCCAGCACTTGCTGGCCCTGCTCAATGAAACGTGCTCGAGCAGCTTCAAAGATTGCCTGAGGGTCAGCCTCCGCTCCTCCCATGGTCCCATAGACAGATGAATTTGCAACGTAAGCACTGTTCACTGCTGCAGCACCTGGCGGCGCTTCTCCTGCAGCAGGATCGGCTGCCTGGCTGTTTACCATGCCAATGACTTGGTCAGCAACAGAGCCATAGACTTGACTAGCAAGGGCACCATAGACAGCAGCACTAACTGGTTTGCCATCTGACCCACTGCCTTCAGTAAGGCCCTTTAGGGCTGCATATGTTGGATCAGAGCTTGTAGTGTTAAAGAAAGAGTTGTGCACACTCTGTTGTACTTGTATAGGAAGTCCAGCAGCTGCGGCAGCAGCAGCAGCCAGCACTGCTGCCTGACTTTGATGGTGCTCCATTGGTGGTCGGGTGGGGCACTCTCCTGCAAAATGGCCTTGCATACCACAGCGTGCACATGGGACCTTGGATGTGGCTGCTGGCTTAATCTGCTGAACTTTCGAAAGTTCCACAGAGAGTGGGCGACCCTTAAACGAGGTTCCATGGAGGGCCTCGATGGCTTTTTCTGCATCTCCTTTGCGTTCCATGTGCACAAATGCGTAGCCTGCTGAGGAGGAGAGCTTTGCTGCAACAGAAAACAGACACAAACCACAATGTTAGACGAACAGAGTGTAATAAATAACAGTCTGAATGTGTGCAATATCAATGTTCTATTTAGTAAGAAAAGACACGACAAACGGAGCGCAAATGCCCTGTTAACGACTTTTTAGGAAATTATCCAATGCACCATGAAATCTCAGATTTGATCACGATTTGATTATTTTGGCACATTATTTTTTAAAATACACAGACGTGACTGGAGAATACTTTTTCAATCAGATCAATGTATTTTTACCCTTTTTACAAGATATGCAAATATTTAAACAAGAGCAGCGTACTTTTTACTTTGTCACACTCCAAGACGTTGCCAAAGCGAGAGAATAGTTCATGCAGGTCATCAGCAGTGCACATAGCACTCAGGTTCCCCACGAATACTTTGATAGAATTGAGGGGCCTCCCTCGGGACTCTTCGACTACGAGGTTGCGACCACGAAACTCTCGACCATTCAGATTACGGATGGCACTGTCAGCAGCCCCTTCTCCCTGCAGATGGACAAAGGCAAACTGCCTCAGTACAGTAATCGTCTCCACATCTCCGTAAGGGGCAAAAAGCGCTAATAGATCATCTTGTGTTGTTTCCAACGCCAGATTCCCAACAAAGAGCTTGACCGCGTTGCTGACGTCCATTGCACCCGACAAAAACCTAGAAATAGGGAACATGGCTCATTTCTACTTCTTTTCACGACACAACCTCTAGCTAATATAACAGGTTATTATATGTAAGTGAAGGCCTAGCATTTCCGTTGAGCGAGCCTAAGCAGCAGTAGTAACGAGGCAAACCTAATTTGATGAGAGCAATTTTCGGTTCGTTGACGACGTAACACCTACAAAAGATTATTAATAAGAATTAGACTTCATGACACATTTTAAGAACAATATTAATCACAAAGCTCTCGACACTTTGGCGTAAAAGGCTTGACGGAATTAAGGGATTTTCAACTGTGAGCTACAGGGAAGAAAAGCGATTTTTTTTCTTAGATAAATCTGACGACTTTATGTGAGGAGGTGGATAAGTAAAAGGATGTTTCGGCAAACGTTAGACGCGGGATTAGCGTTTCACTTGCGAGATTCCGAATGGACCAGTCCGCTTGCCAGTTAGTTTAGTGCTAGTTCGTGGAGCAGAGACGCGAAATCAAGACACTAAATGTCTGCTGTTGCCTAAATTCTGTGCTATGTTAAAGTTAAAAACGTCGCCTGAGGACTCTGGTTTGAAACGTGATAAGAACGGTTACATCGCCTCACCATGCTTGTGAGCTAAACGCGCTAACAGCTAGCCGAGGTTTTCTCCGAAGCACAAGACAGCGCCCGCCAGACAACAACAAACATGGGATAACGAACAATCCACTCGTGGGGAACCACACTCACACTATGAAAGACAACCCCGAAAACAAGACATGGCGATAGGTCACTTTACAGTTCCCGAATTGATAGCAAATATGACAGAAGGACGCTAGTTAATATGCCCCCATCTTACCTAATGCGGGACAGAAGTCTTCATGGCCGATTTCCGCCTGTCGGGTGTCGCCGTCCGAGTGGATTTCGAGCTACGAAATAAGTGTCCGACCTGTGAACCTCACTGCAGAAGCTTTCTGTTCGTGCGTTCTAGCTCACATCACCTGACAAGAAAATTACGTGTTTGAATAAGATTTATCGTGTAAATTCACATGTTTACCAATGAAGCGGGCAGCACAGCTAAAGAATATGCCATTGTGGTTTTCCTTCTTAATCGAGTACAAGCAACAAACGGACTATATGCCAACGGGTGCGCTGACGTACTTCCGTTTAAATCGCGGCTATCTCGAATACTTCCGTTAGCCTACGCGTCTAAGCTAGTGAACAATAAGAAGGATTAAATACCAGAAAATTTGTGGTACAACAGCTGAGCATTGCTGTGTGCCGTTATGCCAGGCTTCTAGTAAGTACAACCGTGTACTTGGTTTCTT
>JBBPDH010000022.1:4935624-4945893 GCA_037974565.1 Clupeocharax schoutedeni
GACGGTACCTTGCTCAGGGTACCTCAGCGGTGCCTAGCGGCCTTGGGGATCGAACCCGGACTTTCTGGTCGCAGGGCAGATGTCTTAAACACTAGGCCATCCAACTGAAAGATTCACCCTGAATGAGTTCCTTCCCCATTTCATCACTATATCTCTCTCGTGTATAGATACACTGAACATTGCATAAACAAGTTCAAACAATGTCAGTCTTCAAGAAATCACAATGTGAGTTTCATCTCCACTCTAAGGAGCTACACTGACTTGGAAGACAGTTTCTAAACCCAAAGGCATTTCTGGAATTTCAATTATTTCACTCTTAAAATACACAATGTATGCCAACATCCAACCAAGGAGGAGCGTCTGGCAGTTTCAGATAAAAAAAACAAAAAAACAAAAGAGTGCCAAAATTATACAGGTCATCCTCTACAAGACAATTATGTCAAGAGACAATGGCAATACTTTGTACCAATGGATTTGGAAGCATTCTAACAAATACCAATATTCAAGTTTAAATGCTTTTGTTCTTAAAAATATTAGATTTTTTTCAGCAGCTTATATCTGTTGACACAGTTATCTGGACGAAGGGCTGATCTAGTCTCTCTGAGTTCTTTTTTACTAGTCAGGAAACACCACAGATTTTTTATTATATGAGTCAATCTAACCATATTCAGTCCCTTTGCTTTTTGCTAATACACTTAGCGTCTTTAAATACTGGCCTCGCTTGTGTGCACAGAAATGCAAAGTGGAAGCATTGTTCTAGGGGACTAGATTAGTATACAGGCAGCAATATTTGGTGAAAGCCCACTGCCTCAGTGAGGCCAAAAAAAGCTTAGAGAGTGTGTGCAATTCCCCTACAAGGCTATATTGATCAGAAGGTCTAAGGCTGAGAACTTGACAATTCATACAAAGAAGAAAACTTATCACAGTGAACTTAACAAAGCCTGGTCTTTTTTACAGATTACATTTCCATATTAAAAACAAAAAAATTATATTATAATGGTGCATAGTATCATAAAAAGAGCTAGAACACGCCTCAGAATCTTTCAAATAAAAGGACAGAATGTAAACAGTGGACCAGTAGGTAAAAAATGAGGAAGAAGGAAACTGGTAGGTTTTTCCAGTCAGTTCCACAGTAGATAATTTGCCTTTTGTCCTGAGAGCTTAATACATCTGGCTTATTCAAAAGTCCGCCATGAAAATGAGTGGCATCAGAAGCAAATTAGCAAAGATGGCCATTAGGAGCATCTATGAATCTGGAGACAGCATAAATAATGTAGACATGACTTTTGGATGTCATGAATGGAACTAATGTATTAAACTTAATCTAACATTTATTCACTATTTGAAAAGCACAATAGGCTTAATTTCCAAAAGCAATAGACTGCTGCTATTACTGTTCACTTCCAGGGAGTTGTACATGCAGTAGTCCATTAGGCCATTTGAATTTAATTTTAAATTGGCCGATTTTACTGAAAAACAAAAACCTGAAATAATCAATAAATAAGTAATGAAACCAACCAAACACCAATCAAAACAGGCTTGGGGCTGACAGATTCAGAGTGATAAGAAAGTTAGTGACATGCTTCACTAAACGTTCATTTATAAGCTATTAAAATAATCCTCTAATTTTAAAACACATTTTCTACTTTTCCTTCACAACTTACCATTTGATTACAAATAAAATAAGAAATACATTACAAAAGAAATCCAGTATAAGAGATGTTTAACAAAAATAAAAACTCTGTTCTTGCATTGTCATGTCAGCAGAGATGCTTTGACAAGCATTCAATTAATATTTCTTCTACTAGGCTGACTTTCATTGCTCTGTACCATGCACCATCTCCCACAGAGGAGAATTAAGATAAAAAATTTAATTTTAAATTGTGAATCAAGTGACAAAAATTTAATTTAAAAGAAAAAAGAAAATAAATGTTGAAAATAAAAATTAAAAATAAACTTTTTAATTTTGTCAGCAATCAATCTAATTCTAGTGAAAAACAGGGATAACAAAATTAAAGTGCATTTGAACTCTCTATCAAATAAATCTGTCTAGGTTCTGTACACAGTGGAGAAGGTGTGAGAAATCTGCTACAGTATTTGGGTCTTAACAAAATGCCAGCCCTCTCACCCACCAGTTCAAAAACACTTGCTGCATCATTGTCTCTTTTTCTGTGCTTATGATTTGTCCTTGCATTGCATTTAAGCCTCACCCACATCACATGTGCCAATGACGGCTATCAATAATAAGAATAATGTTATTTTAACTGGAGTAAATTGAGTATCAGTGCATTTATAGTGTTTTTAGCATTACAAAACTTGGCACATAATTATAAACAGATTACCACTGTGAAAGCACTACAATTATGCAATTGAAATACTGAATGGAGGTACATCTGAATTTAAACAATTTCCTTCCTGTTCATCTCTACTGCACCCTCCCTGGATTACTTGATTATTCTGATCTATTGTTAATGTCTCGTTGCTAAAGATAACCCAAATAAACATGCTGATATAAATATACTTCTATTTTATTCTGCTACCTCCTCTTCCTTAGCTCCTTTTTTGGCTTTCACTCTTCTGGCTGTTTTAGACTTCTGTCTCCAGGCCACTCAGTTTGGGGATTAGGATTCGAGGGGTAACCCCAGAGTTAAGATCTCTCTCAAACTCCAGCAGCTGCCCCATGAAGTTAAGGTTTGGGGACACCACTGGCCGTCGACCTCGCACATATTTATAGGCATCAGTCATGGTCATAAGTGTGTGCTTCATCAAGTAAGCGATGACAATGGTTGCTGAGCGGGATACACCTGCTTGGCAATGCACTAGCACCCCCCGTCCATTCTGATGAGCCTCCTCTGAAGAAAAGAAAGAAAAGAAAATTAAGCTAAATATAGTACATCAACTTTTATTCCTTATCTGCATGCATGCTCTATTTAAAAAATCACTTTCTGTTTTATTTATAGCTTAGCACCCAATGTCATTTCTTATTTAAAAGGACAGAACAAAAAAAGAAAGGAATTAAACAGATCACCCTGTCAAAACAGTCCTTTGTATGAGTCTTTTACATCAGACAAAAGTATGGACTAAAGAACTCTCAAAGAAAACACTTAGCTAAAACCAATAATAGACCAATAACATGATTTACTGTGCACATATGTTGTGCAAAGAAACAGTACAGTTAAAAATTACTTTGCTTACCTATGAACTCAAAAACCTCCTCGAAGTACTGCCGTAGGTTCTGTTTGCTGTTATCAGTGGCAGGGAGCCTCTTGTAGCGAACCAGACCCATGTCCACATGATAGAGGGGGAGGTGGGTGGTGACATTGACCACATAGCCTATGTTCAGTTGTAGCAGCAGGTCCAGATCCTGTGCATCTCTCTCATTTCCCAAGAAGAGAAAGGGTAGAATGGGGCTGATCACTGCGTTTTCCACATCTGGGGTCATCACACTCTCATCCGACAGAGATGCGGGGAGTGAGGAGGAGAGCGGGAGGGAGAGGTGCACTGGCAGAGAAAAACAGAGACCTTTTTGTTACCTTGTGAAATGAACGCACTTGTGAAATGTTGTGCAACTGAGTTAGTAATTAAGTGAGAACCTGTTGATGGAGGATGGTGTTAAAGAGAGAAAATAAAAAAACTGTAATAGATAATCTTGTCATCTATGGAGGAGGGAACCAAGTTTGCACATCATATTGAAACTGAATTCTAAGTATGACTGAGCATTCTATTATGCTTAATAATGACATCATAATGTACTAGATCTTCATGATTGTGGAGCAGAAAAGATCTTTCACAATTTGACATGAATTTGTTCTATGTGACATATAAAACATTTAGGACAATCACAGAATTTCAAACTTCATGATTCAAATGAGGGAAATGCTTAATATTCTGCCAGTCCGGGCTTGGTGTCAGTGACCTCATTTTGAAAGACTAATCTAATTATTTCACATTTTAATTCTTTTTCTTTTATCCTGTCTGCATTCGCATTATCATTCTGCTTCCTTCCCTTTTCCAGTTTTGCTTGAAACCACAGCTATAATTAACAATCATTATCCTCTGGCTCTTCATTATAATAACTCATAAAAATCAAGATGGGACAATAAGACTAGAAATCTGAATGTGCAGGCAAATATATTTAAAAATAAAAAGGTCTGAAGCAGAATAATATGTGTCTATGTAAAAAGGCAAAGTGCTATTATTTTATTGTACACATTGTACTGCAATGTTTTTTACAGATAAGAGCTGGCCATTTAATAGGCTAGTTACAATCTTGGGATTCAGTGCCATGCTCTTAAATCTGCGCTACATTGGGAAACTGACAGCTTTATAAACTTTGAGGGAGCATTTTTTCACAGGGTAGTATGAACTGTCAGAACAGCCTGCTTCACAGTAGTGTTTTTCAATGTTAGAACCTGACTGGATAAACTGACTCTATGTCCGCCCGCCCGCCCGCCTTTTCCCACAGCATATAAGGTCATATTTTTAACTGCTGTGACCATTACTGCACATTACTGCAACAGTGCAGAAACAGTTATTAAATAAAAGAGACACTGAAACTCTGTAATGGTGATTGTTCATTTATTCAAATTGAAATTTTTTTAAAATTCTTGTACAGCTAAAATGTGTGTGGTTTATTTAAATTAATCCTTCACATAATATAAATCTTTTGAGACACTTTACATTATGAGGAGGTTATTTAAACTTTTAAAAGATTGTTCAAAAATATATTTGCTTTACAAATATTACAAGGTTCTTTAGGGAACCAAAAATGCTTGCAAAAGTCAGGAAAGCCTATTGTTTAGCATATTATGAAGATGCAGGTGGGACTATTTGATGGAACTATTTATGAAAATGTATTGTCTGAAAAGGCTGGCAACGTGATAAAAACAGTTTATCTACCATCAAAAAAAACCTATAGAGCATAGCTAGATATTAGAAATGTGTATTTTTCATGTTCCGCAGGAATACAGAAAAGCATCCTTACCTCTTCCATTCTCTTCCTCTTGTTGGTCTCTATTAAGTGCGTTGAGAACCAAATGAAGGGACTGAGCAGAGGGTAAGGAGTGCCCACCTTCACGATCTCTCCCTCTGGGCTTGGGTTTGATGAGGGTGCCCGGGGCAGAAGGTGGAGGTGAGAAAGAAGGTGGAGATTCAGAAAGGGAAGAGTGAGGGGAAGGAGAGGGTGGAAGAATATCATCATCTAGCCCATCATCATCTCCCATTCTTGCATCACCTCCTTTATTCCACAGCCTCTTCAAAGAGTCTCTGCCTTGGTCTCTGCTGCTTCCTGACCCCATGTAGTCCAAAATTGCCATTTTGCCTTGTTGGAGCCTTCGTCGTCCTGCGTGATCATTTAGTTGGGAACGGGTGAACTCTAGAAGGTTCCGACAGTCTAAAATTACAGGACTGGTTTCATTGCTGCCATTCTGGTCATGGCCCATACAAGCCCGTCCTGTTCCCATCACTGCACTTTGATGGTTAGATTTAGTTTTAGAACGAGTCATTTTCTTTGCAAGTTCCTCAGGCCAAATAGTGCGCACACTGTAATCATCGTCATTGGGTTGGTAGGGTACCCCAATACTGTGGCCAATATTGGGAGGCTTTGCTCTATGAGGATTAAAAGTTACCACTATGGGATCACTGCTGCAGTAGCTGCAGGTGGAGCTACCAGTCTGACTTGCTTTGGGGTTGCAGCCGCTGACACAACTTTGTAGTGCACGCAAGGGAGCAGAAGAGGAAAGTGGGGCACAAGGTAGGCAACCACCAACAAGTTTCTTACGGAAAGCAGCAGGACTCTCGAAGCCTCTACCTTCTCCAGAACATGCACAGCCCAAGGGCCTTAGAAGCCCTGTACGGCAGTCTGAGACGGTGCTGTTGGATGAGGAAGTATTGGTGGTGGAAGCTGTCGACAGACATCCTCCTAATGTCTTTAGTCCCATAGTGGCGTCACCTCTCTTCAAAGTTGCTCCTCGGGCTTGGGAAAATGATGGGCTTCCAGTTTGACAGCCAGATGAGTGACCTCTCTCTCTCCTACAGCGCACCAGCCTCCAACAGCCACAGTTAAATGGACGGGAAAAGTCAATTGTGCAGGTATGGTCTGGGCTAGGGAAGCCTCCGCGTGAGGAGGTGGGCGAGAGTGGCAAACCTTGGAGGATTTGGGGGCGTTGCTCTCTAGCACGGGAAGGACGGGTTTGACTGCTGTTCTGCAAGGAAGAAGGGGCCCGGAAGGGGACAGGAGGTGCGGCAGCAGGGTAAATGGTGTTCAGGATGGAAGCATGAGGTGATAGGGCAGAGCTATGGTGATAGAGTAGACTGTGAGAGTTGGCAGGCTGCTGGACAGGTCCCAGTTTGGAGTTCTCTTTGTTACCCACAAAAGGTATGTCCCTGTAGTTGGCAGCAGTGCAATGAAATTTTGATGACAACTCTTCTCTAGGACACCTAGATTTTGATTGTTGCCTTTGCGCTGGAACAAATTCCAAAACCCCACCTGGTGACACTGCAAGATGGTTCTGATGGTGGCTACTATGCTGGGTCTTGTTCTGATTCTGGTTCCTCTCACCTAGCTCTGAAGACTTTCCTCTGGGTTTCTTGTCACCTTGCCCTTGATCCACATGCAGAGAGACTCTCTTATTTCTGCTCTCTCTGAAGCTCCCACCTCGAGTCAAGCTGCTACTGCGCCCTTTATCTGAATGCGTTCCTCCTTTGTCTACAGATACTTTAATGTCAATGGTATGTGTGTGCTTGTGAGGTCTGGGACCCAGAGTCACAGTCCCATTGCTATGACAATGACTAGGGATCCGGTCCTCTGTGGCAGCACCTCTTTCTCCCTTGGCTCTTGAATGGGATAAGTGCCTGTGTCTGCATTCCAGGGAAAGAGAGTTGGAAGATGGATAAGGACAGCGTGGATGAGGTTGGGGCTGTGGTAAACGGGGTGGTGACTCGTTGCGGCTGGTAAGATGTTGTGAGGAAGACTGGGAAGTGGTCGGTGGGGAGGCCACACGCAAGGCCAAACTTTTAGGCCGCTGAATAACCACTATGCGCTCGTCAAGAGGGAGAGGAGGCATCTGGGGCTAAGCAGAGCTGTATATTTATAGAGCAGAAAAAAATGGAATCATAGGTTGAATTAGTTTAATAGTGTTTGTTAATTCTGGTATTAATGTTAAAAATTACAAATAGCTTGTACATGAAAAATGTTTGTATTTTTAGAATATTGCTAAATATTAGTCAAAGATAGCACAATTACACAAACAACTGTGATGAGTAATGCACAGAAACTAATCATAGTTTCTGTTGGTCATCCACAACCTTCCTGTTAAAAGAACACCAAAAACAACAGAGAACAACACACACAGGATAATACCACAGACTTGTCAGTAAAAAGACAATACCCATAATACAAAAAATAAATAGCTAATACAGAAAATGATAAGATAACGTCTCCTGGTACCAGCTGCCAGAAGCACAGCATTATTGATCAACAAGAAACAAGGAATTTAATGAAATGTCACTTATAAAAGGAGGAAATGAGCTTTTAAATACATTCTTTCAATTTTTATTTTAAATAAATAGTCAGAAATAATTACATGAACCCAATAATCATTGTGCACAAAGATAAAATTACAGAGTACAACTGTTTGTTTTTGCACAAAGACAGCGGATAACATTATTAATAAGCATTATGGACTGTCAGAGGAAAGTCTGTAGATATGACGGGAGATAGAGAGAGAAAGAAAGATAGAGGGAGGACTGGGAGAAGAAATACAACATGTGACATGGCCGAATTTGCCGTATATGTCATGGAAGGGACATGCATACAAAATGGCACTCCAAACATACACATACACTCTACTCCTGCATGTTCACATCCACACACAGAGCTTAAGGATGGTATCCTCATCTTTCCCTTCTTTCTTTTTTCAGCTTTGCCTTTTGTTGCCTGCGGTGAAGAGGGTGGTGGTTACATTGACCCAGATTTGTCATGGTGCAAGTCAACATCACTTTGATCACTTCCGCTCACACACCACACACACCTCATCAGCACTATGACACAAAAACTACACGGGTAATGAGTTTTCACACTGAAGACAGATCAGCACACTCTTGCACAGCAGCATGTGCTTATTCGGAAGTCTACACCCCCACAGAATTACTGTAGCAACAAACAGTTATTACATTTCACAGGCTAGGTAAGAAGTGATGCTGTTGTTGGTAGTCAAAGGGTAAAATGCAGAGACATGAATGCATATAGATGGCCAACAAAAAACGGAATTAGGATAGGATTAGGATTAGGATTGAATAATTAATGATACAATAATAGTCTTTGAATAGACTACACCAAAAAAACTACACCAGCGAGTTGACAGTTTCAGAAAAAATATATTGAATAGATGTAGAAACCTTTGAAGCTATGTTTACGTTAAACAGGCTCTTACTCTGACACTAAAGAGCCCTTGGAGAAACAAATGATGTTCTTCGTCGCTCTAACGAACACTATTTGGCATCTGTATTTTTGCAAGTGAATTAGCAAAGGTCAGCATCGTAATCTACTGGTGTAGCAAGAAAATAAATAAAAAGAAAGAAAGAAAGAAAGAAAAAAAAGAAAGAAAGAAAATACAAATCAAGACGAGCCTATAGTCCTATCAGACATTAGCATCTTTCGTATCGTGTGTCCGAAACACGCTGTGTTTTACACGAGCTCTGCAGCTAAGTTAATAAACAGCTTGCATTCATGTCCGCTCCTCGAAACGCGCAGCTTCTTTGATTTATTTCTTACTTTAATGTCATTTTCGTGCGTTTATCGTCAGAAATATCCCCTACGTTCACGCAGAACGGGATGTGGCCTACGTGCCGATAATAACAAAAAAGGTGGAAAGCGGAGTAGGAGAGAATTTCGCACATCTTCACATATCATTAACCTCATCCAGCTCCAGCTTCCCCGTCACTTTCTATCACTGCAAAAGATAAGCAGCGCCCTCTCTCCCTCTCTCTGGGCCCTCTTTGTTCATTCAGCTCGCACGGCAGCCCTTTTGAAAATGACCGGAGCGGTTTTTTTCATGGAGGCGTTTCAGGATCACGATTTACCCTGTCTGAAATTAAGACACGAATACAAATAAAGTCTTAAAGGACCTCCGAAAAGACCATATACACGGTTAGGCCACATTGTCACGCCTTTAGTCCGTTGTACGCCTCTGTAACACTGCTGACGATTACCTGTGTGTGTGGTGTGTTTGGAGTCTACAAGTCCTGGCTTAAACTGAAATGACACGCTGTAATAACAAACTCTAATCTTATATGCAGCTACAGGCCTATAATAAATTGCTAGCATCACATCTAGTCTTTACTTGAGGCGAAATGTTAGCGAGGCTGCCGCAGTTCGTGCGAGCATGGCGCAGGCGTTTTCCTCCTAATAAAACAGGGAATGTGGTTTAAACACTCACGTTACTCCCAGTCTGTCCGCTGTGTCATTCTTCCAGCCCGTGCACTGCTCCGCTCCGCAGCATGCTTTACATGGCTAGCTGCATTTTCGCACGCTCTGAATGAACTGAACGGACAATGTTACTATTATTATTTCATTGTTATTGGTATTGTTATTAAATAAAATAAAGGTCCTCGCTAACGCCTCCTCGTGATGCGCTACAACACACACAGCATCGAGCGTTTAGTGACCGGTCGGCCGTGTGTGTGCGCGCACGCGTATGGATGGATACAAGCGCCAGCAGCACAGTGTGACCGTAGACGCGCGTGAACGTGCGCCGTGTTGTGAAGCGCGTGCACGCGCAGACAGGATAAGGAAGAGGCTGGAGGGGAGGGGGTTTCGAAAGAAGGTGACGGGTTGAAGGTGGAGTTTCGAAATGCATGACATCATCCCAAACCAATTGTAATGGGTGTGGGCGCGCGCGCGCGCGTGTGTGTGACCCAGAGAAAGAGAGAACAGAACTGCTAGCTGTAATTCTATGTCAAGTCAAGTCAAGTAGCTTTTATTGTCATTTCTACCATATACACGAAATAAACCCGCCCCGCCCCGTTTCACTGTACTGAATAAAGGGAGGGAAATTCTAGCTTATTATAACATTTTGGGCTTTATTGTCATCTATCTATTATATTTAAAAAATCATGTTGGGCTGTGACACGTTTTTCCTTAATGACAGTTCATCATACTCTTTTTCCTCAAAATCGAATAAAACTAATTAAAAACTAGAACTGCAAGCAGTTATTAACGGGGTCCAAGCGATGGCGCGGTCCGCATCCCGGGCGCCCTCGAGAACGAGC
>JBBPDH010000022.1:4976385-5003514 GCA_037974565.1 Clupeocharax schoutedeni
CACTTTGTAAATGGATTATGGACTTTCTGACCAACAGACCACAGCATGTCAGGTCAGGCCACATCTGCTCCACCACGATCACACTCAACACTGGTGTACCACAGGGCTGTGTGGTGGGAGAGGGACCAGACAGTTGGTGGCAGGAACAGACACTGGTGAAACTTTCCACCTCTCACGGTAAATTACCGCGATACCTCCACCCCGGCCAGAGTCGCGTGATTGACAGGTGTAAACAAACCCCTGCGGAGTAGATTCATTGATGTGTGAAAAGTCATTTGGTTTTTGCCAAGTCTCTGTTAAAAAGAGAAAGTCCAGCTTAAGGTCGATGATGAGATCCCGGATAATAGACCCTTTTCCCATGAGGGAGCGGACGTTGGGTAGACCGAATTTGAGAGTGGCCGCATCGTCCCTGACTGCGTCAGCCAAACGGACCAGGATGGCTAGGACACTATGGTGAACAGTTCGACCGGTGTGGAGGGCGCCGAGAGGTGGACCAGATGGTCTTAATTGATGTCGAGGTGTCCTGATGAATATTCCATGATGGATGCATCTCCGGCACGGCTGGGTAGCGATGTCCGGTAGATGCTAAAGCGCAGCTGGTGGGGGCACTGACAGAGGAAGACGAAGCCTGAGAAGCTCAGTTGCTGAGTACTGTAGCAGACCCGCCACAGGTTGGTACCCATCCCCCAGGATAAGCCAGACAGCCGCTGACCAGTTATATATTCTGCCAGTCCACATTGTAGATGAGGTCAAAGGCAACTTGGGCGTCAAGATGAGTAGAGTTGATTCTTATTACTAATGAGCAACGCCAAAAAGTTAACTGAAGTATCTGTTATTACCCAAATAAGGATGGGTTCCCTGATTGAGTCTGGTTCCTCTCAATGTTTCTTCCTATCGCCATCCTGGGGACTTTTTCCTCGCCACTGTTGTCGTCACTCTCGGCTCATCAGAGGCATTTCATTCACACACATTTATACACACACATTTATTTCACATTTATTTCATTTTGTAAAGCTGCTTTGTGAATTAAACTGAATTGAATTTAATTGAATTGAATTGAAGTATCCAAGTATCTTAGGCTTCGTCAACACGGACGTTCGAAATGAACGTGCTCTGAACGCCATAGGCATAGGTTATATAGGTTATATAGGTTTGGTAGTGTTCGACTGGCGTTAGTCTGAGGCCGTTTAATGCCAGCCTAACTCCCAATCTGTAGTTTGGTGTGTTTACCTGTGGGGGTAGTAATTATTCTCTCCAGAGTGTTTACACGTGTGTCATCTTGGTTTATAGTTCTGCACTGAAAACATAGATCTCTATTCTTTCTTAAAACTTACCTTTTACATTCCTGTTTTAAAAATCCTCCTGATATGGCGCTGGAGAGGAACAAAACTTGTTTTTTTGCAGTTGCTGTACAGAATCATTCCTCGCGTTCATTGGAATTTTGACGCCAAGAAAATGTTGCATGCAGCATTTATTTGACGCCATCTGAACACGCCCGTGTGGACACTTTGATTTGCTTCAATGAGCAGAAAAACGGGCAGCTCAATAGGCGCTCACCTGGCGCAACGAATGTCAGAAAAACGTCTGGTTCAGACGTCCATGTGAACGAAGCCTTAGTATCCAACTTTCTCATATAAGATGATGTTTGCCATGATGAAAAAGTAGCCAAAAAATAATAAAATGAATGGAATATATAATCCTATGTGTTCATTCTATGAACATTTATATAAAATTATTAAATATTTAAAAATACCAAATAAAAACATGCCAGATGGAGCGGTGTCAGTCTTGCCAGCTTCCCCGTAACCTAGCAACTCCCAATATTTATATATTAATATATATTTATTGCAATATAGCACTGATGTACAGTGGAGGAAAAAGTATTTGACCCCTCGCTGATTTTGTAAGTTTGTCCAATGACAAAGAAATGAAAAGGCTCAGAACAGTATAATATTAAGGGTAGGTTTGTTTTAACATTGACAGATAGCACATCAAAAGGAAAATTGAAAAATAACTTTAAATAAAAGATAGAAACTGATTTTCATTTCATTGAGTGAAATAAGTATTTGAACCACTACCAACCATTAAGATTTCTAGCTCCCACAGAGTGGTTAGACACTCCTACTCAATTAGTCCCCCTCATTAAAGACACCTGTCTTAACTAGTCACCTGTATAAAAGACACAGAATCAATCAATCAAGCAGACTCCAAACTCTCCAACATGGGAAAGACCTAAGAGCTGTCCAAGGATGTCAGAGACAAAATTGTAGACCTGCACAAGGCTGGAATGGGCTACAAAACCATTAGCAAGAAGCTGGGAGAGAAGGTGACTGTTGGTGCAATTGTTCGAAAATGGAAGGAGCACAAAATGACTGTCAGTCGACCTCGGTCTGGGGCTCCACGCAAGATCTCACATTGTGGGGTGTCAATGATTCTGAGAAAGGTGATACTTATTCAAATACTTATTCTAGAGCTACATGGGAGGAGTTAGTTCAAAGACCTCAAAGTAGCCGGGACCACAGTCACCAAGAAAACCATTGGAAACGCATTACACCGCATCGGATTAAAATCCTGCAGTGCTCGCAAGGTCCCCCTGCTCAAGAAGGCCCATGTGCAGGCCCATTTGAAGTTTGCCAGTGAACCCCTGAATGATTCAGAGTGACTGGGAGAAGGTGTTGTGGTCAGATGAGACCAAAATTGAGCTCTTTGGCATTAACTCAACTCGCCGTGTTTTGGAGAAAGAATAATGCTGCCTATGACCCCCAAAACACCGTCCCCACCGTCAAGCATGGAGGTGGAAACATTTTGCTTTGGGGTGTTTTTCTGCTAAGGGTACAGGACAACTTCACCGCATCAACGGGAAAATGCACAGAGCCATGTATCGTAAAATCCTGAGCGACAACCTCCTTCTCTTTGCCAGGAAACTGAAAATGGGTCGTGGATGGGTTTTCCAGCACGACAATGACCCAAAACATACAGAAAATACAACAAAGGAGTGGCTCAAGAAGAAGCACATTAAGGACATGGAGTGGCCTAGTCAGTCTCTGGACTTAATCCAATAGAAAACCTATGGAGGGAGCAGAAGCTCAAAGTTGCACAGAGACATCCTCGAAACCTTAGTGATTTAGAGCTGATCTGCAAAGAGGAGTGGACCAAAATTCCTCCTAAAATGTGTGCAAACTTGGTCATCAATTACAAGAAATGTTTGACCTCTGTGCTTGCAAACAAGGGCTTTGCCACTAAGTATTAAGTCTTTTTTTGTTAGAGTTTTCAAATACTTATTTCACTCAATGAAAGGCAAAACAGTTTCTATCTTCTATTTAAAGTTATTTTTTCAATTTCATTTTGATGTGCTATCTGTCACTGTTAAAATAAACCTATCCTTAAAATGATTCTGCTCTGAGACTTTTCATTTCTTTGTCATTGGACAACCTTACAAAATCAGCAAGGGGTCAAATAATTATTTCCTCCACTTTATGTAAGTTCTTGGTTCCCATGTCTCCTTTAGTAAGTATCTTTTATGGCCAAGAGGTACTCCAAGACAGTGAGAAACATTTCATTTGGTTATTTTATTATTATTAGTAACATATATACACAATCAAATATATGAAAAAAAACTGTATATTTGGTGTAACTGACCAAACTTTAAACCATATATTTGGAAGACTGTATATTACATGTTGATATTAGCTTAAAGTGCTCATTATATTATATTGGTTTAAAAATTCAAAAAGATATGTATGTAATGTATTGCAATTTGCTTGCTTACAGTCATTATTTACATCACTACTATACATATATTCCATGTTCGGTCTTTGGCCTGGTCTCTGGTCATTCCTTCAGTCTGTTTTTGTATACTGATGAAGCTCTTTCAAGTGCTGGTTAATTTGTGCTGTGAAAAAAGTGAATAAGTAAAAGTAGAATTATGGTTGAAATATATTTTCTAAAGCTCAAAGCCCACTCTCATGTAAAGACTGAATCAGTTTCTTCTTACCTGTCAGCACATCACTTCCGCCTGTAGTTCTTCCTCCTCCAAATGGGGATGCTAAAGCAGGGACAGAGCTAGTTGAACCTAAACCTGTTCCTCCTATCCCAGTTCTGGTCAAGGCTGATCCACTGGATACTGCACCACTAAACCCTGCTCCACTTGACCCTGTACTGCCAAATCCTGTACTGCCCAAACCTGTCTTACCTGAACCTATTCCATTTGATCCAAAGCTTGAACCCAATCCTGCTGTGCCCGATCCTGTACTACCAAGTACAGTTACTCCTGCCCCTGTGGAGCCAATGTTTGCCCAACCTGCACCTTGCTGATCAAGTCCTGTTAAACTGAGGCCTGTTCCACTATAGCCTTGAGTCAATGCACTAGCTGAATCAATTTTTTGCACACCTATTCCTGCACTGCCTAACCCCAATCCACTTGATCCTGCTGAACTCCCAGACGTTCTGCCAAACAGTGATGTTCCCTGGGAACTAAGCCCAAGCCCTGTCCCAAATGTTGAGCCCATAGACCCCATTCCAGGGCTACCTGCTCCGAATGAGTTTTGTCCTGATCTACCATCAAATAATGTACTCTGGCCTGGTCTGCTTGGGCCAAACTTACTTTGCCCAAATGAAGAAACGAATGGGTTGGATACTCCACTGGGAAGTTGTCCAAACTGCAACGAGAATTTTTTTTTTTTACTTGAAATGAAAATGAAACCTTGTGAAAAAAAACAATTACAAGCGGACATAATAATTTTTAAAATTATGGTTACCTAAGTGATTTTTAAACACTTAAGTTCTCACACAGATTGTCAAGTATAATGAGATTTTGATATGAAGGAGATAATATGATACTGCCCTTTCACTGAAAACAAAATCTGAATAATACCATAATAAGACAAATTAACATTTTCTCCCACCTTACAAATTGTCAGTGATGCATTGATGTCTTTGACACTGTCAGTGAGCATTCCAATTTCAATGTCTTTGACAGACAGTAGATTTTCTAAGAGTTTCTTGTTTCCAGTTTGTTTGGTCACGTCCAGCAGGAGCCGCTCGACCTCTTTGTCATAGTTTTGCTGGGTTTGCTTGAGAACCCTCTTGTTCTCCTGGATGATGTCAGTGCGGTTTTGGTAGCACCAGGTCGTGTCTTCTGCCAGACGTTTGTTTTCTGTTATACACCGGGCGTTTAGCCCGACAGTCTTTGTGACCTGACTGCCCACTTTGTCCAGATACGCCTGCAGCTTGTTCTCTACCTCTGTCGAAAGGCTGCTGCAGTTTGCACGGATGTTCTCAAGCTGGATGCTTTGTTTATCGCATGTTAGCTGGAAAGAAATGTGCTTTGAGAACAAGTCATCAACTCTTTTGAGGAATTCCTTGGTGATGTTGGGAATTCCCTCTAGGGACTGAATGAAATCCCGCTTACACGTCTGCTCATACTTCTCCAGGCGCTCCTCCAGGAAGGCTTTGTCCCGCCGCAGTTCAATCCCATCCAGCTGGTACTTGACCCGGTCCTTTTGGGCATTATCTAACTCAAATTTCATGAGATGCATCTGCTCGGTGAAGTTGGCCCTCAGTAACTTTTGCAGTTCTTCAGCTTGCCGAAGCCGATGTTCCAAATACCTGTCACTTCCTTATAGGAGGAAAAAGAAATATTATGAAAGCATAAGTCTATCATTCCTTGTGAACATTTCAGTGCGTGCCATCTCCTTGTGTTTATGAAGAACCTTAGAAGTATACCTGGTGGGACGCAAGGGATACGAGGACCGGGTTTTTTATCCAGCTCACAATGAATCTGCAGAATGGATAACACATGCCACTATCAACAATCAGATCTTATATTTTGCACAGATCAAAGCACTATAATATATCATTTGAGTGGGCACCCAGAACAGTCTAAAAGTAAGATGTAATGTCAATATTGTTTTTCTATTAAGAAACATTTTTATAAATAGGAGTAACATCTGTCTGTGTACTGGAAAAAGCCAATTGTTCTTGACCATGTATGGTTGACCTTGCAGCTTGTTTGAACACTGCTTCTTATAACAGTAACTGCAACTTACTTTTGAAGATATTAAGAAACATAGCCTTTAAAGAGAAATAATTATTTATGAAAAAATGATTTATGACATATTTAAGAGTTTTATGTAATCAGCTGTTATTCATTGCCAAGACATAGGAAAAAATGTCTTCTTATTATTATTGCCATTACTTGTTTCAGTTCATAAAAATGTTAAATTTAAAAAACAGGCCACTGTTTGGGTGCCTCAGTTGCCAATTTTGTAATGGAAAGTAAGTATACGTCTGTGACAGAAACACACTTCTGCACATTTTAATGCAAAATATTGTCTATTTGTTGAATTCATAATGTAGCAAAATAAATAATGAAAAGTTTTAAAGAGGAAGTGTGCTTATTTATTTATTTTTTAATCTGCATAAAATGCTAATTGATTGGGTCTGTTCCAAATAATTGCATCACTGTGGGACTTAATGTTCAACCTGTCAGGCTGTGAAGTGCAGTAGAACTGAAGCATAAACAGCAATACCATACATGTGACATTTCCTCCTGTTCACTAGTTATTATAGAGAAGCGATGACTGATAGCTCTTACCAGTTTTGTTCTCAGGTTATTGATGGTAAGGGTTGAAGTGTTTGCCAGCCTGCGTAAGTTGGTCAGGTCTTTGTCACTGAGCTTCTTTGCTGTAAGAGTGATGTTTAGCTGATTGGTTAGGTTCTTCTCCTTTGCCTTGAGGGCAATATTCTCCAGAGAGAGATTGCCATATCTTTGCTCCAGATCCTTGATTCTCTTCTCCTCCACTGTCTGCTGTGACCCTCCATAAACAAGAAGGAGCACCAGGCTGACAATGATGAGAGACTGGATCAGTGAGGAGAAGAATAAGACTACCCTCATGTAGTAGCCACAGCTCTTCTCCTTTGATCTGCGCAGGTTCTTGGCTGCCAAACCCATTTTGGCCTGTGTATAGCCACCGTTATACATGAGTATCACTGAGACTGATCTTCTAGACCTTGGGACCAGAGCTATAGTTCTAATGCATTTGTCACACGGCTAATGAACAAGGGCTGAGGGACCTTTTATACTGGGACATCTCCTCCCCCATTTCCTGGTCCTCCTCTATGACCGTGCTCAAAGGGTAGCGCTTTGTAACCTCAAAAAACACAAAAAGATATTAATTGTGTTTCGGTTGTGAAGTTTAGAATAATCCTGCATTTTTCTTGGTGTTTTATTTCTCTTTTCAGTTCAGCCCTGCATCCCAAACCATACACACTGGTGTACAGAGAGGACATCCAGAACCAATTCAACCCTGAAACCATCTTTAAATGTGATACTAAATTTGGACTATAACAATACAATTCCACATTAATTCAATTGTGGATTTACTATGACTTCAACTGAAGTCAACTAGCAGCCTATAGTTAAAATTACATTGTAGTTAAAGCACACCACAATAGTTTTGAGCCTCTGCTTATTTTTTATATTCTATATGTTATGCCTTTCAAACTGTCTTCTCTTTACTAAGAAACAGGAACAAATGTTTTGCTGCAACAGGATGTGAAGTGTCTAAAGATAGAAGGAATCTAGATAAAGGAGTTTCAACCACCAGTATACTGATCATTTGGATCATTTGGAACCATCTGCACCCCTTTCTTCACTGGTTCAGGACTGAAGTCAGTGCTTTATTACATTTGAATGATTTAACACACAATAAACATTTCTCTGGAACTGGTTCTGGAAATGGACTGAAAATGAGACCCCAAACCTTCAGTAAGCCTTGAAAGATTACAGCTCTTTGGAAGACAAATTGGAAGAAATTAGTGGCTCAAGTCTTTTCAACAGCATTGTATTTTAAAATGACCAACATTCAAAATGTATGGATCCCCATACTCACACTTGCAACCTATAAAAAGAAAAAGTATATAAAATAAAGTATTTATGGAGAGAATAGGCACAAACGTTCTAGTTTTTGTTTCACGCTGTCTAGATTCCAGGTTGGCTGTATGTTTCTTATTTCTGGGCCTCTTCAGAGCTGACAGCAGATGTGCAGTAGATGCATGCCTTTTATGTTTACATTAGCAACTGAGTAACAATTATTTTGCTGAATTTTTTAAAAAAATAATAATTTAGAGAAATTAAAATTCATTCCATTATAGCATTTATTCTAGTAAAAACTCATTTGTAACATCAAAATTGCTACATCCTCAAATACAATTTGATGTATAGAACAGGCCATTTTTCTTACAGATTAAAAAAAATTAAATAAAAAATTAAATCATCATATAATTAGTTAACTAATCATTATCACCACTCTTTCTTGTTTTTGCAGTAGTCCAACAGCCCAATGGGTATTTATAAGAGGGGAACAGAATCCTGAAGTACAGAGTTTTTCTTACTAGTCTGACCAGGATCAATAAGAAAAACTGGCATAGTGAAGCTAAGATGATCACTCTGGCTAATTTGGAAGATCATTATTAATGTTGTCTTAGTTGTGATTTTTATTGTGTCAGTTAGTTCTACAGATCATTCTGCTAGGTGGAGTCAGATACATTACAAAAACTGCTGGTTCCCAGCTAAATGATTTACATTTAGCCCTCCTGTGCAGCACTATCACCTGTAATACACCTATATATTTGTCAACCTTTTCCAAATACATAATGCACTGTTTACTACATCTGGCTGAAGTAGGGCTGACAAATTATGATACGTGAGTAGAGTTCTGCAGTTAGAATTAAGTATATCATAATGACAATACCTTTCTTATTTGTGAATAAAGCGGGGAGATGGGTCAGTGCCTAGAAATATCTATGTCCAATAAAGATTCCCTTTTTTTTTTTTTTGACAAAATGACTGAACTGGAGTTGCCAGATTCTTCAGATTAATGTCACATCCAAGCCCATCACACATTGCATAAATTCAGTTTCTGTCTGTTTATATAGAGAGGATGGTTTTCTTTTCCTTAGTTCATTGAGTCCATTACTCAGACTTAAATACACTCACATGGGACAAAATGTGCCACTCTTCTATGTTTTGTTGACTGCTTAGCCAAGCTTTGTGATGGTAAGTTTTGATGTGTGATTTGTAACCTCACATGTCCAGACAACTTAGAGCTCTGGCTCCGGTCTGGCAGAACGGACACACGTCTCTGATGTCAGTAAGCTGAAAGGATGCGAACATAAAAATAAACATCCTTTAGGTCTGCTGTCTTGCTGGAGAATGTTTTTTGCTGTCAGCATTTTATTGGGGAACGCCTAACTCAAAATCTTGTCTCAGACAAGATCCTACAGCCATGTGAAGGAAGACCAGGCTGGCTTTCCTACAGTTGGACAGGGTCCATCTTTTCCTTTAAAGGGACTTTATTTTCTCGTAATGTCTGCATAATACAGCTGCTAAGATGCAAACAAAGTAATTCAGACGTGTCTGTACGAGCTCTGTACATCAGGTTTGTGTTCTCCCTGCTGTGACACAACTGATTCAGCAGTCCTATACAAAATAAGTTAAGTTTGGAAGAAAAAATTAAACAGAAATATATTCAGCACTTAAAGGTAATTCTGACAACCAGCCTTCAAGTTGGAGACAAAGTACACACTGACCATTACATGAACACTCCACAGCACACAGTGTGAACAACACAAAATCCTTCTTCTACATTTAATCCATTTACCAAGTGAAGCAGCAGGCTGCCAGGAACACAGCACCTCAGAGGTGCCACTAGTAGTCCTTGGATTCAGACCCATGACCTTCTAGACACAGGGCCAACTACTAACCACTAGGCCACCAGCTGTATAGGGGATGGGGATCATAACCTCAAATTGTATCTCACATTATGTTCTGAAAAAAAAAAGTCATCCATGATAAACACAATTGACACAATAACCTTTAGGGAGTTTCTGTCAGTTCTCAAGGCCTTTCATTTCAGGTAATTACAGGAATGAAGAACAGATGTGGGGTGGAGGTAGCTCAGTGGGTAGGATACTTGCCTGCTGACCAAGAGGTCACAGGTTCGAATCCTACCTTCAGCACCACCCTGAGCCAGACCCTTAACCCCAAGTTGCTCCAGGGAGACTGTCCCCTGTAGTTAGGGAATGGAAGTCGCTTTGGATAAATGCCATAAATGTAAATGTAAGATGTAGACTACTTAAAGACTGATGTATGTCGCTCTGGATAATCATGTGAACATAAAAACAGTCTGTACAACAGCTGCAGACATAATGTTTATTTGCTCAACAGATTGCACTGTTTGTTTATTTATTTATTTATTTATTTGTTAGGCAATGTGTTTCTACATCTGTTAGGCAAAGAAAGAATTAATTTCACTGTTAAATGGCCAAAATCAAAACAATCAGTTCATATTGTTGGTTTAGTGGCAGAAAAAAACAACGAATAGAAATAATAAAAATTAACTTGATATGATTTAGGAGCTGTGTGGGGTTTGTTTGTTGGACTATGTCTTTATGCATGTTGTTATCAATGTGATTTATTCTGTTTCTGTTTACTGTGTGAGCGTGTGTATGTGTGTATGTGGCAGGAGGGTCCTACTTTCTGTCTAATTTGATTAGAGTTCATTGGAGTTCACTAAAAGGAAGAGTAAAAATAATCACAGGAAAATTAACCAAAAAAATATGTTGACTGTTTGTGTGTGAGGGGGCTATATTGATGGTTTGGCCAAATAAATAAATAAAGAATAATAAAAAGGTAAACTGGCATAAACTGAGGGGGTGTTGTGGATACGAGAGTCAAGAATGCCGGTCCAGTGACCTCCAGAACCGGCTGTTTGGACTCACGGTTCCGCTCCGTTATCTGTTTCCTCTCAGCCCTCTGGGGACCGACTCTGCCCCCCTCCCTCCCTCCCTCCCCGTCCCCCGTCCCCCGTCCCCCGTCCCCGGCCTGCGGGCGGCGCTATGTGCAACTCGAGGCCCGCGATAGAGTGGCTGTGCGTGCTGCGCGTGCGCAGTGTGCCATTAGAGTGTAAAACAATGCTGGTAGAAAATAAGGCGATCGCCGAGTCTGAGCTCGCCATCAGAAATTTACTCCTAATTTAATCTCTGGAGACACAGCTCCTCGGCGAGTTCTGGTCAAAGAGAAAAACAACGGCATATAAACGTGCTGTTTCTCTCTAGTTAAAGTATCTGGAACCTGCCTAGAGTTCGGTTTGAAAGTTAAAAAGATGGCGACTGCAGACGAGCCACGGTACTACAGCGGTGAGTAAAAAACGACCAGCTTCCTCACCCTGCCCTGTCTTCACACACGGGCAACTCATACGAGTCTGCAGCTAATATCGCTAATATTCCCAAAAGATTGGGAACAGATGGACAATAAAACGTCCATCTGTTCCCAATCTTTGCCTCCTCTCTGTCCCCGCTGCCCGGGAGCTGAGCTCTGACGTTGCTCGTTCGTTAGCATTAGCCAAGTTAGCCCAGTTACCTCGCCGCTGCTTTTACACAAATCAGCCCGTTTTGGCGAGTTCATGTGCCCGCTAAGTGCTTGTTGTCTGAGCTGAGACCCGTCTTCAGTCAGACGCGGTTTAAAAGGAATAAACGTGACTTTTCCTCACTAATTATCAGACACGAGTTGCTCCGCAGTGCTTTCTAAGATGAGTTAGCGCGACACTAGCAGGCGCTTTGTTGACGGGGAACCTGGAACGAGCTGGTGCAGGTAGATGCTTTCCAAAGAGACAGCCAACGCTTTCGTTTTTCCTAGGCCATCTATACATTTCTGCTTAGACCATGTAAATTGTAGAACATCCTTCCAGCGCAGGGATTCAAGCGAGGGGCACCACGTGTGATCCTTATTTATATGTATAATTAATAGTCTGTAGAGTCACAGCAACAATGCAAGCTCAAAGATACTTCGGTTTGAATACGATCCTTTTTAGTTAAATATTGATGAAGCCACTACAAGAGAAATCTTGTGTAACTTTTCTCGTCTTTATGCACGTAGCCAGCTATTCAAGTAGTAGTAGGGTGTTAGTGTCGTGGTAGGTGTTAAAGTGAGGGGAAAGGTGGTCTGTGGTGGAATTACTTTCTAGAAAAGTTTAAGTATTAATAGCTCAGAATGTGGTAGCTAAGGTTAGTTTTTTATACAGAGTGGGTGTTGTTAAATGTAGCAAGTGAAGTTGGATAATTAGGCCTTTTGTTTTTCAGAACATGATGATCGTATAGGTGGACAAAAACAACGTCGCAGGAAAGGTAGAGGCCCTTTCAGAGCACCTCTGTACAGTGACCAGATCCCGAGGTCAAGGCATCGGGGAGGAACTGGAGGAGGCGGAGGGGCTGGTCCCAGATCAAGATTTGAAGATGATGATGGCGATGTCTCCATGACAGATGACTGTCATGATGGAGGATCACACCGAAGATTGTGAGAAATTTTCCCATTATCTTGATTTTGTTTTGTGTTTGCACCTTTTAACTAGGGCTGGACGATATGGCAAAAATTTATATCACAATATATTAATTAATTTTGGTCGATACGATATAATTCCGATATCGATATGGAAAAAAGCCTCAGGAAAAAACTGCCGAGGACACACACAATGGATGTCTGCAAACTGAATATGCAAAGTCTATAATAGCCCCAGGCTCCTGGAGGCATCACATTTCTTGTTTATATTTAGGGATGCCCGCAAATATATTTTGAGGTCGCACAGATGAAATTTTGGGAGCATATGCGACCAAAATGGTCGCAATTTCGAGCCCTGTTTGCAATTTTACTTGGGTCATTGGCCGCAGAGTGATTGTGTAAACCACACACTGAACTATTAAAGGAGCAAGGCGCTCATATTCTGGCTTGCTGTTTATTTATATTACGCACTTCGAAAGCAAACCTATAAAGAGAACAGTACAATATTGTTACGTGCCGAGGCACGTACCGTTGTTTGTTCTCTGTGTGTGTGTTTGTGTCTCTCCCTCTAATCTTTCCTGCTGTTCCTAGGCTTACTGCCTTCGACGATTGGTCCCGCCTCCTGCCTTTGATTTGGTTGGTTATGTATATCGAAGTATCGGAAATGTGTTTAAAAATTGTATCACCGTTACTGAAAAAAATTCTATCGCGATATATATATTGATATTGAATTATTGTCCAGGCCTACTTTTAACAGAGCATATATTTTCAGTACTGGGTCTTGTATTGTTTAATTTTTGTAATTTTAGTGTTTAAATGAGCACATGGTTAATAGTACTGAGTGTAATGGAGACAACACTGTTTTCTATTCATGGGTAGTAATCCTTATGGGCGACCACAGAATCGGCGTGAGGGTCATCGAGGAGGACGAGAGGTAGCAGCCGAGGCTGGAAACAGGGGTCGTGGAGGAAGAGGTAGTTCTGGAGATGGAGCTGGTGGAGGTCGTAAGAGTTGGTTTAAGATGACGGTACATTTTTTATTTGTTTTTATTTTTGGTTATTTCTATTTCACTCTTCTGTTTAGACTATTGTGCACAGTTTGCAGTAATTCTGGTATGTATTCCTTTGAAATTCTTCCCTTCAGATTCCTCATGGGAAAAAATATGACAAGCAGTGGCTTCTCTCTGGACTTCAGAATATCTGCTCAATGCCATTCAATCCCTTACATGTAAGTAAGCTGTAACTGTTTTACATCATTGTCATGTTTTTCACAGTTTTTCTTTATTTTTTATGTGTGATATTCAAGTCAGTGCTCTGTGTTGGTTTTCCTTGATCAAATTGTGAGTTCATATGATAGTGGCTTTACTTTCTCCTTTTTTCCTGTATTCCCAGTACCATATAGACGGCAACAGAGCTCAGTTCTACATTGATGATAGTGTCACAGCAAATGCTTTGCTCAAAGTATCAAGAAAGATCACGGACAAGGATGGCTATAAGGTAGTTTTTTCTATTTATCTGCTTAATGTTTTAGGTTAACTTTTATATAATGCAATAATTTTGTCTAAGATTACCATATTTCGTATACAAGTAATGATTGTGTTCATACATTGGTTCTGTAGTCTTTGGATCCAATGTAGTTAGGCAGATAAATTAATGACTAGTATTTATTCAAAAAAATGTTGTGTTTTTTTTGCCAATTAGATTACAATCTTGATGAATGCCTGCTCACCCCCTAACTTTATCCAGCAAGACCTAAAGCCAGAAGATCTTGAACACTTGAAGGTGAGTGAAGTATACTGAAGAGATGATCATAGATTTCAAAATTTACTTAATGGCTTGTGAAATGTTTTGTTATTTATTAAAGTTTCCACTTGATCCGTCACAAGTAAAACGTTTCCCAACCATTAACAGCAATGCATGTCCAAACGCTTTGATGGTTCGCAACAGTCACTTGATCTGAACAACATAAGAGTTGATCCAGGTAGGCCCTTTCTTAAAATGTTCATTTTCAGTGCAGTCTTTCAGTGGAATTTTGAAAATTTTGTGTTAAGTGAAAATTTTGCGTTTTGGTTTTAAGATCTATGTACATAGCAAAAGTGTGGTATATACCAAACACTTAATTTAAAAAAGGTCTGTATTCTAGGTTATTGAATTTTTTTATCTTATCCTACTGGTTGGTTATTCAAACTTGTATTGTCTTCTTTTTGTTATATTAAAACTGTAATTTCCATTGTAATGCAAGTATTGTCAATTTTTATGTCTGATTTATGGCTAATTCGATGTTTCTGATTGTTTTTCTTTCACTCTCTACATCAGATTTGGTTTCTCAGAATATTGAGGTTGCATTGAACAGGAAAAACGCAATGCAGGCAGTCATCAAAATCATTGAAGTTAACATCCCTGAGGTATTTTTATACCATAATTGCATGAAATAGTTAATAACCCATTCACCAAGTGAGGTAGGGGGCTGCCATCAACTTGCTCAAAGGGTACCACAGTAGTGGCATTCAAGTCCTGGGATTCAAACCTACGATTTTCTGATCGCAGGGCCAACTCCCTAAAAATGTACCTCAAATAACATAGACAAATCCGAATATTTACACCATAGGAACTTTTAAGTGATTTTGTCCAGGTCCTTCATCTTTATCTTTCCCTTCCACAGCTGATTTCTTTAAACCTAAGCAACAACAGACTGTACAAGCTTGACGACTTTGCCGACCTTGTTAATAAAGTACCCAATCTGAAGATTCTGAATCTCTCGCACAATGAGGTATGAAGATACTGATGGCAAGTTTGATGTTTTGCTTTTTCTCAGTTTGTTCCTGTCTTATGATCATAATATTCTGAACCTTACAGTTGAAGAGTGAGAGAGAACTGGACAAAGTAAAGGGTCTGAAGCTGGTGGAGTTGTCCCTGGAACGGAACCCACTATGTAGTCATTTTAAGGACCAGGCTGATTACATTAGGTTGGTTCTTTTTGTTAACTTGTACATTAAAGTAATGTGAAGTTGTCTGAGTGTTTGGGGGAAATTAGTGCATGCATGTCCACTTCAAACACCTTCACCCTGGAGGCGAATGAATCCTGTCAGGTACTAAATGTGGGTAATACATGCAAGTCAGAAAGCTTAGTCTAAAACCGAAGCAATGAAGGAAAAGGCTTTGTTTGTGATGGAAGAGTTAAAGGGCCATGCAGATCAGCAATGTGACGCAGCTGTGTTGCCAACTCTAATTAGTCTATAACAGTAACAAGACAAAATGTACAAGATGATGTCTATTTAAACAAAACTGTTATGGAAAAAATACCATGATGTTTACCCACTATCTCTGTACGATGGCAAATGTTACTTTTCACAAACGTGTAACACTTTAATTTACTAGAATTTATGCACTTATTGATTACAAATTTACACCGGTACATTTTATGATTAGGATAACTTTACTTTGGTGCTAGAAAAATTAAAGAAGGTCCAAGTTTTCTTTAATTTTCACTGCATGCTCTCACCTTTTCAGGTACTGTGTTCAGCAGTGTTGTTGGCTCTGTTGCTTTCTTTACAGGGTACTGCTTATAACCTCAGAGTTGTAGTGTTGGAGAAACTTTGTTCATTTTTAGACTTTGGTTAAATCCACATCATCTGTAGGGTTTCTGCAAACAAGATGAATGTGACTGCTCAGAATGCCCACTGCCTTATTTCCCTGAGGGCACCGGGCTTAAGCTGACTCTAGACGAGAACAAAAACATCTAAGAAGATAATGCACTCAGAAGTACACTCTCCCACTCTGTGATGGTGCTGTCATTTATCCCTCCACACCTCACTGGGTTGGTCTTAAGTCTGGGAGGCTGCTTGTTGGCCAGTGAGGAAGGCTGGTTAGCCAAAGACGGGTAAGATCCCATCTCAAGAAAGGGACAACCTAAGGCAGGCACAGCCGCAAAACTGGCCCCAGCTTACAAAATATAATGAAGAATGAGTGTTGCAAGAAAAGAAGAGGAGAATAATGTGCAATATTTTCAGTGGCAAGAGGAAAACTCTTGGGTGATGGTGGAGAGGGAGCAAGATTTTTAAAAAGGCCCTCAAGCCATGCAGTGTTCAGCAACCTTGGGACATTAAAAGCCTCTTATAAGGGCTTTTGCTTAATGCAGGATGATCGCCTTGTCCACGGTACAGAACATGAATGTTCAAAAAATCTGTGAAATTCTCATTCTGGGCTGTTTTTAAACTGGAACAATGAAGAATAGGAACTTAGAAGCCATGTTTTCAGTATTACAGTAAACATGTTTTCAAATTTCAGTAAATGTAGGTTAGCTTTAAATTAGATTTAGGTGAATAAGGTCGTCAAAACTACGTTTCTAATTTTTCTTGAAATAACACCCTGCCATTTTTAAGTGTAATGGTAGGGTCCAAATGTATTAGATCCTCTCGAGTGTTTTTATGTCTCCATGTTGAAGTAGCAGTATTCTGTATGGAAACTCAAAGTCCAACTTCGTATTTTTTTGCTTTGCCTATATTCCTAAATCACACTCAGTTTCAAATGTTGTGGCTAACCTTGTATTTCTGTGTGCTGACCTTTTGCTCCTCTGCTCTGTAAGGCTTTGTTTTTATCCATTGCTTCTAATGTCTCTGCTTAGACTGGGATATCTTATACATTTGAAATTTAAACATTTGAGTACAACAGAATTGTTTTATAGTAACAAAATATTAATAGGCTGGGTTCCATTAACTATGTAAATGAGTTCTATTTTTGTCTGAGTTTAGTGGTTTTGTCAAATGTCCCTTTGCAAAAATGTCCCTTTGCATTTCAGCAAAGAATGCTATTGTTTCACTCCCGCTTTCTAAGGCCAGTGATTTTCAGATAATCTGAAATGTTCCCGTAGTCATGGTGTGACACACTAAACTCTCCATGGACCCTGAAAACTCTTTTATACAAGTGAAAGTACAGCTTATGTCCCGCTGCTTTAAATGTTCACAACCACCTCCCACCACCACAACCCCACACACACCCTCTTCCCCCACACCCACCCCACCACTCAGAGCCTGCGTGTGTCAGTGTGTTTCGGCATGTGGGCAGGCCAATGGTGAGTATTGCATTGGGGTAAGTGCTATATTCCTAATGAATGTTTAATGTCTCAAAATGCATAGGGCAATTGGAGATATGGTGAATTATGTTTTGCGATGGTAAATTTTAAGTAGAAAAATGGGCAAGAAGGCAGCTACAAGGTTTTGTTCTGACAAGTTAACTTGTAGTAGAGACCACAATGAATTAAATCTCAGATTTAATCAGGATTAATTTGTTTTTAATACTTTAAGTTATGTAAATGAACCCATATTAATTTTAGGCCCAATCTAATTGGGTGTATGTCCATGTGTGGGTAGTTTGAGGGAATTGCTGCTCTCTAGTGTTCTGTCTGCATAACAGTTAATTCTCTTTGTCTTCTTCTGTGTTTGTGATTGGACAGTGCCATACGGGAAAGGTTCCCCAGACTGCTCAGACTGGTAGGCCCCGCATCTTTGGTTAATGGGTGTACCTCATATAGTTGACTGGCCTTGTTGTTACCAATTATTTGCACACATTAAATCCTGGGTTTGGTGGTCACTTCCTGGTGCACCCTCTTTTTATTTATTCATTTTCGTTTTTCTGTTTTGCTCCTGTGCATCAGGATGGCTATGATCTTCCTCCTCCAATTGGTTTTGACCTGGAGGTTATCCCTTTAATTCTGCCCCAATGCAAGGTAACAACTTGAATACATTGATGTGTACTAAACATGAGTGTACTAATAAAATAGTACAACATTTTGTTTCTAATCTGTCCATTTTTAATCCAGCCCAGTTATTTCTGCACAGAAGATTTCAAAAGTCTCATTCAATGCTTCCTGCAGCAGTAAGTTTGCTTCTCAGCTCTGAGAGTACTTGCTTGAATTTTAACACAGGTAGTGACTGAAGCTGTTTGTTTCTCATTTTTCCTAGGTACTACACAATATATGACTCAGCAGACAGACAGCCCTTGCTTGATGCCTACCATGATGGAGCAACTTTCTCCCTCAGCATTCCTTTCTCCATGCAAAACCCTTCCAAGTAAAGTATTTATTTCTATAAGTTTCTCTTGCTTATCAAGTGTAGGTTTTTCCTTACTACACTTAATTGTTTAATTTAAGGTTTGCGTTATCCCGTCTTTGTAGATCCAGTTTGGGAGAATACCAAAAGGATAGTCGCAACATCAAGCGTGTGAGAGATTCAAGTAAGTCTCAAAATTATTGCACAAATACACTTGACAGATTTGTTTTGTACTCATTAGTTATATGTATGTTGACCTACAGTCTGTAGAGAAAACTGTCCTTCCTATAACTGTAGAATGAAATCCTGTTTCTCTGCCCCTTCAGCTACACGGTACCGCTTGTTGAAGCACACACGACTGAATGTGGTTGCATTCCTGAATGAGCTTCCCAAGACCCAACATGATATTGCCTCCTTTAATGTTGATGTGAACACCTACACGGTGAGTGAAGTATACTATGTAGTGGCATAGACATCAGTGTACATATGGCCTTACAGTTTACCTTTGTTTCTGTCTTAGAACACGCTATTGTCATTCACGGTCAGTGGAGTGTTCAAAGAAAGTACGTTTATGGTTTTTGTTTCAGAAATTAATCCAGTAGGCTGTTGTATCGGTCCTCTCTCTTTTACTTGTGGCTGTAACAGATTTGTCATTATTTCTCTTTTAAGTGGATGGTAAATCCAGAGACTCATATAGAGCATTCTCTCGGGTGTTCATTGCGATATCTCCAGGAAATGGAACGTAAGAATTTTTTTCTTTTAATTTTTTTCTCTTTTTGAAGAAAAAAAAACAAACTCTGATTTATTTCTGTGTGACTTGTATTGTTGCTGATTTGAAGCTTGTAATGTATCTTCAGTCTATGTATAGTAAATGATGAGATGTTTGTCCGGAATGCCACTACGGAGGAGATTAGACGAGCATTTGTAGCCCCCGCTCCAACTCCCTCCAGCAGCCCTGTGCCCACTCTGTCTGCCACACAACAGGAAATGCTCTCTGCTTTCTCCCAGAAGTCTGGCATGAACCTGGAATGGTCTCAGAAGTATGTATAAGGAGCACAATAGCGTGCAACTAATTCAAGGGCTCTATAAAACTTCATGATATGTTTATGTATTTGGTTTCCCAGATTAGTAATAGTTTTAGAATGAAAGTGATACACTTCTTGGCAATTTCTTGAAAACCTAGAATTGCTAATGATGTAGCTCATATCAGTTTGAACTGGGAAATGGGGACCTTTTTGGTTTTGTCAAGGGATGGGACAGGCAGATGTTTGGTTGAGGCTCATTTAAAGCATTTCTATGGGTTAATTTAAAGAATTTTCCCCAACTGCCATTTCAGAGACAAAACTAGGCTAAGAATGACTACCCAAGTTATACTTGCTTCTGCAGGGGTCCTGACTGTTGTTGCATTGGCTTCAAGGGGATTGTTGCATTGGCCTTATGCCGATTGTGAACTTCAAATTGCACAGATGTGTGAAATGAAACAATAATTGTGAAGGCCAGACATTAAAATTTTACTAATTATCAGCATTTTCTTACTTTAGGTGCCTCCAAGACAATGACTGGGACTTTGACAGAGCTGCACAGATCTTCACAGACCTTAAGGTATTTTCATTTATTTTTGTGTGTATACCTATGCCGGAAAGTGGATTGATCTGCCCTTGCTTTGCTAAGAAGTTCTTTATTTCTCTTCCACAAGGTCCAAGGAAAGATTCCAGATGTCGCTTTCATAAAGTGATTTTGTTTTCTAATGTTTTGTTCTAATATGACCATCTCTTGATATGACCTTGCTTTGATTTATTTGTAGCTGATGTAATTATTAAAGTGCTGATTTAATCATTTTTGGTGAGGTTTTTTTGTATTACACATGTTCCAGCTTGTAAAACATGTGATTCTAGCTCATTAAAATTGTCCGAAGTATTCATCAATTCCTCTACTGTGAGCCCTCATTACTTTCTTTAGTTTTATGATACAAATTGCTGCTATGTCCACGAAAGTGGCCTTATTGCTCTCCTGTTCAGATCCAGTCTTCTTTGCCTTGATGTTTCGCTTTTGGAAGTGTCATGTATTTCAGTAGTGTGAACCTGTGGCTTAAAACAACTCTCATGCGCACCTGAGGCTCATTAACTAATAAACTTGATTTTTAATAACAGTATTTAATAACAGTAGAGCTAATTTGTAGTCTTTTCCCCCAAAGGAGGAAAGATTAGCACTCACTTGACACTGGTCCTGTCGACATTTATGATATTGGCATTTGATAGGTTTTTTTTTTTTTTTTAAAAACATTTAACCTGTACCATCAGCTTTCCACTTTATTCTCAGCTCCACTCAACTCCACATTGATTATCTTGTCTCTCACTTCAGAAATGGGCAAGTTCACAAACATGCAGCTGGTTGCAAATAATTCTGTCATATTTAGCTGCATGTGTACAGACAGAACTTTATAATCCCATCAGTTATTGCCTTTTGTTATAAGGAAATTGTAATATTAAATTTTCAGTTGGGTTACATATCCCTAATGTTTTATTGTGCTCTTTCAATATTATATTTTGAATGCCAATACATTTTAATGCAAATTTCTCTTTAGTCTTGTTGCTAGCTTCTGATTTAAGCATTAGAATTCAAAATGTTGATGAAACCCTTATTGTGGTCAGTAAAGTGCTTGGACTGCAATATAGTATTCTGATGGACTTGGAACAAACAGCAGTCCAACTCCTCACCTGAATGATATCAAGCTCTGAACAGCCCTCAGCTTTTCATGAGAAGCATAGGTTTTAACCTTTTCTACTATTTATGAAAAGCTGAGAGCTGTTTAGGGCTAAAGATCATTCAGGTGAAAACCTCATGCTTGAAAGCTTCTGTAGTGTTTACTGGCAGAAACCTTAAGAGTAGCTCCTGCTGCTACACTGAACATATGAACGTGCAATAGGCAAAAACATGAATTCTTACTGTTCTTATTAAGGTTGCATGGACACACATTGGATATGTATCCCATCTAGGACCATATGAGAAAGTATTCGCTGGTATGCTAAGGTTCTAAAGAGTGTATTATAGCAGATGCAACAGGTTTTATTGAAAGTAACAGTGTCTTCATTACAGTTGTGCATTTTGAGTGAATTCATATTGTGCACTTAGGTTGTTCCAGTATAAAGCCCTTAAGCTCTCTTACAAAAAACATTCTGAACCTTTCTTTGCATGATTGTCTAGTACAGGCTAATTTTCCCCCATGGAGGAGTCTTTCTTTGGATACATTGCTACTAATGTTGCTATGTTTTTTCAAACATTCACTACAAACCTGGATGTGTGAAGAGAACAGTTACAGTAACTGAGGGTACAGTTGCATGTTCAGAACTCATGTGGGCTCCTTTAGTCTAGTTCAGAGAGGATGTTGGAGGCTAAGCTGCAAGTGAGGCCAGTCCCATTGGGTTCCACATTGAGCTTCTTCACCACACCATCCTCCACCAACATGGCATATCTAAACAAAGGACAGCACTGTTTAATGAAGCATGACCAGCCGGTAGTTGAAAAAGCACTTTGAAAATCGATATTAGGCCAGAGGTTGCTCCAGAATTGAGCACAAGAACTGTTTTTAACAAGACAACTAGTTACACAACGGCTCCTTACCAAACCCCATGAAAATGGTATGAAATTTTAAGCTGATCACTGTTCAGTATTTGTGTTAAAAAGAAACAAAGGCAAAACTGTGAAGAGCTCTGAAGGGTAAGGCACAATTCTTTACAACAGCAGCAAATCGGTGTACTTCTTAAAAACAAGTGTGTTACAGTAATACCACTCTATGACATACATATATGTAAACAGTTTTCCAAACAAGCCACTAATTAAACAAACTGATTGGTTTATCCACTGAAAGTGGCTGTTAAATGGAACTGGTAAAGTAAGAAACTAGTTATACATAAAATTTTCACACATAACATTTGCATAGGAAAAAAACTTGTGTATTATATTTGGATTGTAAAAATAGCCACTGAACAATCTTGACAATGCTCACCTCTTGGATCTTTTGTTACCAAGCACCTGGAGGATCTCATCATTCTCAAGGAAGAGATCAACTGCCTGAAAAAGGAGTGCATAGGCCAAACATTGTGAAACATTGTTCTATTGCATCTGGTGGAGAAAACAAAATACTTTTTGCATTGAAATTTATTTCCTCTACACCTTTGAGAATTGGAGGTGATGGAACATTTAAAAGTATGAGTCTTACCGCTGTAAAAGTCCCTGTGGGATCTGCCAGCATTCGCACCTATGATGAAATGGAAACCTTGTTAAATAAAGAGACTCCTACACTAGCCTGCAGGTTTATCAGGTACGTCTGTCTTGTACATACACTTAAAACCATGTCAACCTAACAGTTAATGAATGTAGCCTAGTCTGTCCATAAGGAGAAAGGGACCACCATAGGACCAACACCACCCAAATGTTGGGTGGTGGACCATTCTCCCCATTGGGTGTTTTGCTGAATGTGGCCACTGACATTTCAGACAGGATAGGTGATGGAAATGTAAGGGGTGTGTGTCTACAGGGAAGTTGGCTACTATAAATTATTTAATAGTGAAGTCAATAGTTAACCAATAAGCTGTAAAACTGGCCAGGCATGTTATTTTGTCGGTTCCTTATGGGCTGATCCTTGTTTCCTTAAAAGAATCAGACAACCCTGCAAATGCAATTGCAGTTTCACTGATGCTTAATAATTCTGTGTATCTTATTAGTATTTATTACTGATTGATTGTTGACACTGATCATAAACACACATTTACATACAGCTTTGCCAAGGGTTCACTGTTCACCTTGCCATCTGTCCCATGTTCCTTGCCCCATGCAGCCATGACAAAAGCATCATTTACAGACAAACAGGCCACCTCCTCCACACCCTTACTCTTCAGCTTTACAGCCTGCTCCACGAATCCTGGGAGATGAGTCTGAGATAGACAGGTGAATCAGAACTACAAAAACCAGCCGGTATAGAGGAGCCGAGGCGAGATATTTGGAACATGTGTGTGTATACCGCAACATATTACGTATCCCGTGAGATACTGCCATGTTAACATACTAGGGTTATAGAGTAACATTCACCATCCTAAACGTTTGTTTAGGATCTGCTTATCCTTCTAGCCAAGACTGAGGGCTCCAGCTCATCTGCCCCCACAATAAACCGTTCTTTACAGGTTATACAGCTTTTCTATGGACAGTCTATAAACCTGTAGGTGCCTCCAGCTGGGCACAAAATGGGCTTACTCTAAAGGGTACCCTGAGTAAGCAGAGCAACATAATCCTATTTTGTAACAGCAGACGTGGGTGTGAAAGGCTACCTTGGAACATCCAGGAGTAAATGCCCCTGGCACTGCAAACAGGACCCCCATTTTCCCCTTGAAGAGTTGATCCATGGATACTTTCTGGTCTGGAGTCCCCTCCTGGACCTCAACAGCTGGGAGACTCTCTCCAACCTGACACACGAGAGATGATGATGGGACATTAGAACGAAACTGGCATGGCTTACCCTGAGAGAAAAAATTGAAACAGCTGAAACAGCAGCTGTCTTTGACAGGAACTTAAGGGTGATAGGACCCACGCGCTTCCGCTTTCACTGCTTTAGTTTTGTCCTTGATTCGCCATAAACTGTGAGTTTGAACCTGTCTCTGCGCAACAGCTTCTTGGACAGGACTTTATGGCCTGGTTATGAGACGGTTCATACAACATTTCAGTCGTGTCCCACCCCCAAAAATATCGTTTAACGAAAAGTGGCAGCAGCTTTATGTGGGTCAGGCGATGAGACAGCGCGTCAAGGAGAAAACACAAGATATTCACATGAACGGCGAATAATATAATTACTGTCTGGGCAGCCCTGAGTACCATATCAGGACCACAGACATTGAAAGAGCTAAAACGCCTCCCTATACAGCTAAAGCTGAAAGTACGTAACGCAATCAGTAATGGCGGGCGGCCTCCATGTTTCCGGTGCCAATTTTAACTTGGGTTTAGCTATAAAACCAACCAAGATCACGAACACAGCCGAAGCTATATCATATATGCAGGCGATTAACGGGAGCTGGTCTTACCCGAATCGGCATATCTGCAGGTGGTGAAGCGTGAAGAGCTCTAACACAAAGGACCGCCCGGCTCGATCTCAACAGACCTGAAACTCTGGTCACCGTGCTTTATGCGAAGAGGAACCGCGGACAGACAAGCAGAAAGGAAGACAAGTCTGGTAACCAGGCACACACATAGACCAGCCAATCAGACCGCCGGATAACCAGTCTAACTGAAGGTTAGTCAGACAGTCAACCAGCCAATCAGACAAGACAACTAATACTACACCTACATCAATCATAGCTGGTAAATCAACCAACCAGATAACAAAACAACCAGCCATTAGGTAGTACACCGACACAATGAAATACCAAGGCAACCAGCTGTCAGGTAGAACGCCGGGCAATCAGGTAGGAAAGAATAAACAAGAAAAACAGCCGTTAGCTGGAAAGCCAGACTGTAAGTTAACAAGACACTTAAACTAGTGGATTTATCAGCCCCCCATTATTCAACTATTCAGTTGAGCAGTTAGCCTATCCGCTATCATCCACTCTGCCAATCAGACAGATGTTCAAGCTCCATCCCTTTTAAGAGCGCTTCACTTCACTAGTCGGGCCAGCTGGTGGCCTAGTGGTTAGGGCATTCACCCTGTGACCAGAAAGTCCGGGTTCGATTTCCAAGACCGCTAGGCACCGCTGAGGTGCTTCACTTGGTGAATGGGTTAAATGCAGAGGAAGAATTTCGTGCTGTTCATACTGTGTGCTGTAGTGTGTTCACGTATGACAAATGGTCACTTTCACTTCACTTTCAAACTTTGTATTCTGAAGAGCCCAAAGCATGAAAAAATCAGTCTCATCACTTCTTCTGAAATAATGATGTAGCATGCAAGCGTTTGTTAAAGCAGTTTATGTGTCCCTTGTAATTAAAAATATTTTTATTAGATTGAAAATAGAGGAAACCCCTCAATTTCTACTTCATAATCTGCTAAAGCATGACTGTTTGTCATTGTACTTTGTATTTTTGCTAGAAAAGTGCTATAATATCATGTAATGTTTACAAAATATAACTTGACCTATTTGTCATTACATAATACACACAATAAAAAACATCTTGAAGCTTTATTTTATTAATTTATGACAAAAAGGTAAAAAAATGTATCTCATAACATGGTTAACAGGGTTGAACATATTGTAACAGGGTTGATCGCCCATGGATCACTCACTACTTTGTCATCAGTTTTATGAGTCTGCATGCATCTTGTCTATTTTAAAACAAGTTGTGGTGTGAACTCATTTTAAAACAGCACCGTTTGAAGCTGCTGGTAGTATTATACCTTCTGATAATTTAGATTAAATATAGACAGAATAAAAATATCAGTGAAATGCAATATAAACTATGCATTCATTTGCAATAAAAACATCTATAAAAGGAAACCCTTCATTCTGGATCAGCATTTCTTCTTGTCCGTACTCTCTTTGCCTCATTAAATCTGAAGGTATTGACAAGTCAGTGTCCTTTTGATAAGTAACTGGTAAAATGGACATGAACTTGAAAGCAATGCTGAAAATTTCTCATATGAGAATGAGAGGCAAGACCACCGTCACTTATACAACTTACATTTAAAAAATCCTCAATTTTTTTGTTGCTAATGCAAACCACTGACATCCACTAATAACAAACATCCATATACACTACTTACAATAAGTTAGGGATATCGTGAGAGACTTAGTGGATGTCACACATACGGTGTTTGTTTCACTTCAGACGTTTTTGGTATAGGGAGGCGAATGTATTTGGGTGATAGACACACCTCATTTTGTGTTTTCCATGGGATATCTCATTGTGTACAGGTGTGCCTTATATTGGAGCCAATACCAAAAGACAACCTTTTTCAATGTGGCATAAATTTCAGAATTCTGTGGGTATAAAAATCTGGTATTGTCAGTAAGTCATTCCAAGTTCATCATTCAATCAGCCATGAACACACAAAGTCACTTAACGGACGAGCATTGCCACCTGGCCATGGCGCATCTTCGGGTCGGGGGCAGGCAGACAGATGTTGCTCGTGAACTTGGTGTGTCCCAAAGTGTCATCAACAGACTTGCATCAAGACACAGAACTACAGGCAGAATTCATGACAGACCCGCAAGTGGAGCCCCACGAGTGACAGACAGCAGCGAAGACCAGTACCTAAGGACCTACGCATTCAGACATCGTTATGCAACTGCCACACAGCTGCAGGCCCGTTTATGAGATGTGAGAGGTACTAGGTTTTCCAGACAAACCATTCGCAATCAACTCCACCACTTTGGCTTGAACGCCAGATGACCGTTGCAGGTGACTCAACTGACTCCAAGACACCGCCGTGAACGTTTGCCATGGGCACAAGACCATGTGACCTGGACAATGCAGCAGTGGTCTACTGTCCTGTTCATTGAGGAGTGTTGGGTCACCTTGCACAGAAATGATCGGTGTCAGCGTTGCTGGAGAAGGCGAGGTGAGCGATACGCTGAGGTCAACATGGTCCCCAGGGTTTGCTTTGGAGAAGGAGGTGCAACAGTCTGGGCAGGCATCACCAGTCAGCACTAAACAGACTTGATTATTGTACACGGCTTAGTTACGACATGTTCTTACCTCAGAGACATCATAGAACCCATCATCATCCCCCAATTCCACCAGCACACCCCCAACTTTCTGTTCATGA
>JBBPDH010000022.1:5008523-5020091 GCA_037974565.1 Clupeocharax schoutedeni
TTATATATTGCTTTAAAATATATTGCATGTTATAACACATACGATATTTCTGGTAGTGTCACACGTGCCAGTGCATTCAGTGTTAACCACTTCAAATGTTTGTTGCAGCTAAAAGTATATTTTAAGTAACACTTCTCTATCTAAATACAGTCACCATTCACTCTACAGGTGTTAGTATTCCTTTACATGTCTTGCATATTTCAAAACACAAAGTAATGCTGCTGGGTGAATTAAGATTTTCATGTATCGCAGAGTACATCAAAACCACTGTGACCTAATCTGCTAACATGCAGAAGAGAAAGTGGGACTGGATGTAGGTTTAACATGGCTATTCTTACATGGTTGCCTGCAATAATTACTGTAGTTTCAGTTCTATGGCTTAGTTATAGTTCCAGCAGGGGGAGCTACTCATGACCAATCAGCCAGATTACCATAATGTTGAGAAAGAGGCTGAAGTTTCCTTCATACTTAGCACAACTTCAACACATCCTTGCCACAAAGGTAACAGTGATGGAAGGTCCCATATAAAATCTGAAGGAATTTGCATGATAAGCGTAATTATTCACATGCTGAGCAGTTCCTCCGATTTAACAGATTATTTTCAGAGAACAAATTATCCCACTATGTACCTCAAGCTAGGATCAATCATCTTCAGCTGCAGATGTCTATCTATAGCTGACAAAGAATTAGTACCTTAAATTATGCATGACCCTTTAAAGATAATATTTCACATGAAAGACTGATGGCTCTTCCATAAAAAGAAACATCCCTATTTTAGTCTTCAGCCCTTGCACTTTCTTTTAACAACAAAAAATCTTCATCTTTAAAAATGTCTAGTCATGCCATCTACTGTGGAGTCTTTCCCTCACTCTCGTTCCTGACTAGGGAGAGTCCATCATAGCCTCCAGCATCTCCAAGAAGAGTTTGTGCATGGGAACTCCACCACGGGTTTTGATGCTGTAGAAGGAGGTGAGGGCGCGGTTGGCCGTCTGTCGAAGGAGAGGCAGAGTGAGGAGGAGGCGCCCGGCCCGCTGTGGGTCATCTGGACGTTGCTGAACCTCAAGCTCCAACAGAGCCTGGTGAAGAAGATCTCGTAGTTTCTGGACAGCCTCTGTGTCCTCAATGTAGACAGAATCTTTGAAAAACAGTGAGAGGGAGACAGACAGGGATTTTTATCTTTATTGTACTAAGGTAGTCAAACTACAGCACTGCTCACTCACTAATTAAACACAAAATGAGCCAACATTTCCATATTTAAAAATTCAAATTACAAATGAACAAAGCTAGACAAGCAACATAAAATATACTTATCTGGCAAATTTATGTTTTTTTTTTTCAAATTTACTGTTTACAGTTCTGCACCCTGTATTAGAGTTGGATGTCTCGAGACCACTTTTACGGTCTTGATTGTCTTGGTCTCGCTGTCTTAGATCGACATAGTACTTCGGGAGATTTGGAGCCATTGTCAGTATCCATGACAGAAAACGTAACGTTCAATAATGCAATATTATTTTGCTTTTTGCGCCCCTTCAATTGCAACCAATCAATGACATACATGTATTTTACTGTGATTCAATCATAATATGCAAATGTAGCGCTAGTTAAACGTTAGATCCACCATCACAGTGAGCAGTTAGTCTAGTCAGTCAGTTCCAGTAATGTCAGCAGTAGTAGGCTAGACAGTAAAATACAGAAACAATGTCAGCGAATTCTTCTGTCATAAAAGTTGCACAGAACACAAAGAGTTTTTTACGACACACGTTTAAAAAATAAGCATTCGGCAAAATGCAGATCGGGCATTTCAAGAGTGTCTCTATAACATTGTTAGGCTAAGACTGGTGTTGTGCCAAAAAATGATCATCTGCCAGAAATTGATTGCAGCTTAAAACTTGTGGCTCAAATATTGTTTCTACTTCAAACTTGCTAGATTTCATTCAGGACGGTTATATGTGACACACTGTCTCTTAAGAAAACAGAAAACCAGATACAGATCTACACGAGGGAGAAACGAGATAAAATGAGGTGCTCTAAATGAGACGATGGACAGATAACCAACGTGAACACAAACAGAGCTATATATACAGAACATAATCAGAATCTAACACAAGACAGGTGAAAACAAGGCATGTGACACGATGAACTAAACAGACAGACATGTCAAAATAAGAGACACTACAACAGAAGTAAACAAAACAGAACAACAGATACGTGACACAGGCAGAAAATGAAAGCCCCAGCAGAAAGCAGAACAGAACCCAGAGCAAAAACAGATCAAAACCAGCCCAACTGGAAAGCAGTGACCATTACCGGCCACTGACTGAACCGTGACAGTGACAAAGGAATGGTTTGAAGTTTATTTATTTATTTATTTTCCTTTGGGTTTGAAGGTTGTGAAGGTGGCGCAGTGGGTAAGATACTTGCCTCTAGACCAAGAGGTTATGGGTTAAAATCCTACCTCCAGCACACCACCAATGGGTCCCTGAGCAAGACCCTTAACCCCAAGTTGCTCCAGGGAGACTGTCCCCTGTAATTAGTGATTGGAAGTCGCTTTGGATAAAAGCGTCTGATAAATGCCGTAAATGTAAATGTAAATGTAAGTTCAATCTGACAAGTACTTTTTGTCCAAAAATGAATCCTGGCTTTTACACAGTATGAATGGGCAATATATTGTTTGCAGTACATCGCAACAGCGTTTATTATCGCCTTCCATCGTGCCCCAAACTTATCTTATAGCACTAGAGCATTAACAGAATAGTTGACTAGTCGACTTCAGAGACCCGACCCCCACGAATTAAGTCGACTAGTGTTTTTTTTGTACCTCTCTCTGTGCATGCTTTTCCCCAACCCAAAAACTGCTTTTTTTGTGTAAAGTTGCTTTTGTGCATGCACACACACAACTGTCATGGACTGAACTATATCAAAAGCAATCACATACGACTTTCAATATTTGCATAACAAATAGACTGGCTTTGGGCTAAGCAGTCCTAGAGATTGAGATGAGTGTTTACAGTAATCGACACAACCCTGGAGCTCTCACACTCTACCAGCTGATGGTGAAACAGTTAATGAGTGGTTTTATAAAACACATTTACAAAACAGCCTTGGTGTGGGCCTGATTTATGATACAGAATGGCTGATCCTTTAACTCTTTGACAAAACTACATGATATGATTTACCAAAAACCTTTTGGTAAACCCTTTTTTCATAAAGTATGACCAACATATTTAAATTAACTTTTGATACTTTAAATTATTTTTAAACTTCACTAATAGTAGAGTTGAAACTCTATCCTACCTCTAGGTGAAGCTTATACCTTTACAATCATCATTGGATTATGATATTTATATTTATATTACATTTTTTATATAAAAACAGTGATGGAAGTTTTCACCTCGCTTTTAATCTTCCCTTCAGAAACTGAATATGGCCATATTTCTAATTTTTAATTCCAGAATTTATTTATGTTTTAGTTTAGGTTTTCTAGTGACTGAAAATATGAGAATTTTAATTTTCTACCTCAGTACGGTTTCAGTATCAAGCACTGTGACAGTGCTTGATACTGAATCTGTAAAAATTCTGGTATTATGACAGTACTCGTTTAGTGTTGGACCTGTCATATGTAATCCGCTCCAAGGTTAACAGTCGGTGAGAATCAAGTTAATAATTATGAATGTACTACACCAACACTTAATTTCAAGACTTAAAGTTGCTCACCTGAGTTGGTGAGAGCAATGGCCTTAAGCATGACAAATTCCTCACGGTCCAGCTGCAATGCCCTAAAGCGACGAGCCAGCTGACAGATGGCAGCGTTGAGCTCAGTCAGGCCTGCCACACGCGACATCTCCTCATCCAGCACAAAGTCCTCAGCAAACACTACCTCGTCATCACAGCCCAGAGAACGGTACGCCACTCCAAGCACCAGCACCTCAAGCCACACAGACTGCAGTACTGACATCTGGTCAGCTAGGGAGAGAGAGAGGAAACCTGCATAGTAGAGGGACAGGGAGAGGGAGACAGAGAGAGGGAGCAAGAGAAGTGTGTGTGCGTGGGGGGTTGTATTTATTGCACCAATGCAGTCACTATTCATTTAACAATACATCTATCCTATTTGTCTTTTTCCCTTCAAAAATGATAAACAACTCGGGGGTGGTGGTGGCGCAGTGGGTAGGATACTTTGGCAGTTGGGTGGCCTAGTGGTTAAGGCATCTGGCCTGCGACCAGAAAGTCCGGGTTCGATCCCCAAGGCTGCTAGGCACCACTGAGGTACCCTGAGCAAGGTACCGTCCCCACACACTGCTCCCCGGGCGCCGAGTTCCTGGCTGCCACCTGCTTCACTTGGTGAATGGGTTAAATGCAGAGGAAAAATTTCGTGCTGTTCACACTGTGTGGAGTGGTGTGTTCACGTATGACAAAATGGTCACTTTCACTTCACTTTCACTTCACTTGCCTCTAGACCAAGTGGTCATGGGTTCGAATCCTACCTCCAGCACACCACCAATGGGTTCCTGAGCAAGACACTTAAACCCAAGTTGCTCCAGGGAGACTGTCCCCTGTAATTAGGGATTGGAAGTCGCTTTGGATAAAAGCGTCTGATAAATGCCGTAAATGTAAACCATGATCAGGATGATATTCTCCAAAACCTACAAAGAAAGTTCACCAGTTTGTACCATTCAGATACCATTTAGAAATGTAGCCTTTGTCTTAGAGATGTCTGAGAAAAAGAAAATAGTATAAATATTTATTGGATGACTGTCTGAAAGCAAACTTTAAGGCAGATGTCCAAATGTACTCATTACTTTAGAATGTTCTATGAAATAGCCTAAAACTGAGAAAAGTCAGCGAGTTTTGCTTCGCAGGAACAAGTCATATGAAACCTTGCTGTGGCCCTGGATGGCAATTACATGTAAAAACCTTCCACATTCTGTGTGTCTCTCTCTCCACTTCCAGCTCGCCTCTAAATTATAAGCCCTCTCATCTCTAGAAGCTGAAGTATATGATTACTCAGCATTTTTCTGTTTCTCTCAATGGTATGTAAAGGTCATCAAAAGGCAAGGGCTTATATGTTCTTCACTGCGTTTCCCAGCTGTCCTTTTAAAGACTTCAGGAATTGCCGCCTGGTTTTCAGCACCTTCGCTAGCCACCTCCCTTCCCCTTCCTCTATGTATTTCTCGTGCCATTACTCCAACTCTCGTTTTACCTGGGACGTGCTTGGCCCAGCCGATGATGACGACGAGCTCACGGTCAGCCAGGTCACACAGGGTGGTGAGGGTACGCTGGGCTGTGTCTGGCTGAAGAGGGTCTGGCATGGCAAACAGCTTCTCCGGCTCCGCCACCAGCAGGTGGGACACAATGATGCTAGGAGAGCCTATAATCCACACAACACATATGGAACTATTTTTAACTGATATCAAATGTTAAAAAATTATCTGCTACTACTGGTTTTAGTTTTGCAGTACAGTTTCAACATACAATGTTTCGAGATTACAACGCTCACTCCCATACGAAGTTTGGTTGCACGCAGCATGAGAATACACTGTATAAACAGAATATGCAGAATCTGCTAAATCTGCAGAATACACGCATGAGTAAGGGAGTTCCCCAGGATGCTTACCTACACCTTTTTGGACTGTTATAAGCGCTTTTTAATAAGTGTTTTTGTACACATTTTAATTCTTTTTTCTGTTGCTACTGTACAGTGTACGAGGACAGTATATTTCTTTCTGGCTCAGTTTGTGTTTTTATGTTCTAGAATATGAACTGTGATAGAATAGGTAAGTGGCTTAGGCTAGAATTTGGTTACATGGAGGGGGAAAAAAAAAACTTTCACTGGCCTTTATCTTCAAAAATTATGTTAATACAGTGGGGCAAAAAAGTATTTAGTCAGTATTTAGTCAACTATGACAGACAAAATGAGAAAAAAAAATCCAGAAAATCACATTGTCTGCTTTTTAAATCATTTTTTGCAAATTATGGTGGAAAATAAGTATTTGGTCAATAACAAAAGTTCATCTAAATACTTTGTTATATTCCCTTTGTTGGCAATGACAGAGGTCAAACGTTTTCTGTAAGTTTTCAAAAGATTTTCACACACTGTTTCTGGTATTTTGGCCCATTCCTCCTTGCAGATCTCCTCTAGAGCAGTGATGTTTTGGGGCTGTCGCTGGGAAACACAAACTTTCAACTACCTTCAAAGGTTTTCTATGGGGTTGAGATCTAGAGACTGGCTGGGCCACTCCAGGACCTTGAAATGCTTCTTAGGAAGCCACTCCTTCCTTGCCCGGGCGGTGTGTTTGGGATCAGTGTCGTGCTGAAAGACCCAGCCACGTTTCATCTTCAGTGCCCTTGCTGATGGAAGGAGGTTTTCACTCAAAATCTGACGATACATGGCCCCATTCATTCTTTCCTTTACACGGATCAGTTGTCCTGGTCCCTTTGCAGAAAAACAGCCCCAAAGCATGTTTCCACCCCCATGTTTTACAGTAGGGATGGTGTTCTTTGGATGCAACTCAGCATTCTTTCTCCTCCAAACACGACGAGTAGATTTTTTACCAAAAAGTTCTATTTTGATTTCATCTGACCATAGGACATTCTCCCAATCCTCTTCTGGACCATCCAAATGCACTTAAGCTAACTTCAGGTGGGCCTTAAAGCAGGTCTGGCACTGCAAGATTTGAGTCCCTGGCGGTGTAGTGTGTTACTGATGGTAGCCTTTGTTACTTTGGTCCCAGCTCTCTGCAGGTCATTCACTAGGTCCTCCGTGTGGTTCTGGGATTTTTGCTCAATGTTCTTGTTATCATTTTGACCACACGAGGTGAGATCTTGCGTGGAGCCCCAGATCGAAGGAGATTATCAATGGTCTTGTATGTCTTCCATTTTCTAATAATTGCACCCACAGTTGATTTCTTCACACCAAGCTGCTCCCTATTGCAGATTCAGTCTTCCCAGCCTGGTGCAGATCTACAATTCTACAATTTTGTTTCTGGTGCTCTTTGGTCTTGGCCACAGAGTTTGGAGTGTGACTGTTTGAGATTGTGGACAGGTGTCTTTTATACTGATAATGAGTTCAAACATGTGCCATTAATACAGGTAACAAGTGGAGGACAGAGGAGCCTCTTACAGAAGAAGACCTGTCTGTGAGAGCCAGAAATCTTGCTTGTTTGTAGGTGACCAAATACTTATTTTCCACCATAATTTGCAAATTCTTTAAAAATCAGACAATGTGATTTTCTGGATTTTTTTCTCTCATAGTTAAGGTATACCTATGGTGAAAATTACAGGCCTCTCTCATGTTTTTAAGTGGGAGAACTTGCACAATTGGTGGCTGACTAAATACTTTTTTACCCCACTGTATTAATATTTGTTGTTTGTGTGATATTTTACCTCTTTCGCCCTCTTTCTTTATCGGTATTGGGGCACTCGGATATGTGGCGTTCTCTGTATCTGGCCGTCTCTTGTACTTCTGCCTTCCCCCTCTCACTCGGTCCAGACGGACACCTGCAAACACGGCATGTCATAGCTGTTTGCATGTCACAACAAACATGAAGGCAAAATTTACAACCGCTTTAGTATGAATACTATACCACTGTCTGCTTGTCACACATAAATTAGTTAACATATAAGCACCTACTTGACAAGAAGGCACAGAACTGTTCACTAACCTTCCTTGAGCATGCCCACTTTGAGGCACTTTGTGAAGCGGCACGCCTGGCAGGCCTTCCTGCGCCTCTTGGTGATCTCACACACATTGGATGCTGGACAGCTGTATTCAATGTTGCCTTAGAAAAGAATAGGGGGTGGTGGGGAAAGGATAAATATACACATAAGAGGTCAAAGAATCAATATTGTCCAGCTCATAGGTAAACCTGTTACAAAACAGTAATAAATAGTAGAGCTGTCCACTCTAATTTGACATGTCAGTTAATCAATTGCATCACTTTTTTGTTGACTATTTGGTAAGTAAATGCAGGTATTGGTTTATTTATTTCCTTAATTAACTTTATTGGAGTTAAAACTGTAGTTACCTTTGCCAATGATAGTACAAATCATCTAGGTATTGTGTCACTGTTTTCTGTTTTACAGAACAGAACATAAAAGGACAACGAAGATTGCTGAGTCAGCTATAATAGGCGAAAATCAGGTGTCAAACATAAGTGTCCTAAGTTAAGGATTGCCTTGGTAAATAACATTTCTAATCTGGCTTGTTGAATAATATGGTACTCATTAAATATGGTACTCGTTAAATTATAGGTACTCACCCTGGATGGTTCTCTTAAAGAAAGCCTTGCAGGCTTCACAGGAGGCCACACCATAGTGGTAGCCCGAAGCCACATCCCCACACACCAGACACAGCCTCTTGGGGAGCGTGCTGAGTGCATATTTGCAGCGCCCACCCCCACCACTGCCGGTGGAGCCCTCATCTGCTGCATCTGCCCCATCCTCCTTGAAGTGGCAGCGTAGTGCCGGGCTGTATGTAGGTGAAGAGTAATGTCCACCGGCATCCCCCCGAGCACCACCTCCACCACTCTGCGAAGAGTCTGAGGAGGCACCTCCTGGACTTGTCCTGCCTCCACCACCTCCACCCTCTGGACTGCTGGGCTCTGCCTTTATGTGCAAATCAGAACGCCGCTCTCTGGAAGACATGATATCTATGGAAGGTGAGAAAGAAAGAAAAGTAGAAGAAGTGACTTTATTTTACTTTTAAATTCCACAGCAAAAAATAATTATAGAAGAGTGCTATATAGAAGAGTATGCTTTTTACTAGGCAGAAATGTTAGCTGATTCTAACAACAGACTTATGAATCTCAGCCCTCATTTTAATAGCCATCATATATTATTGTACTGTGACACTAAAATAAAATAATTTATGTATTTATGGGCATGAAAAGCATTAGGGTTTAAAGACGTACAGCACAATGCAGTTCATGTTTCGAATACCATAAACCTGTGTGCATACTACTGTTTCCACAGCAATTAATAGATATTTAAATTGATAAACTATAATTCAAATTATTCAAATTATATTAGTTCAAATTATAACCAGCGCAATTCTAACTGGAATCTGCATGTGTACACATTATACAGAATTCAGACTGAAGTTGGCCCATAATCTGAGCACCTTGGCCTCCACCCACACCAGATTAGGGTCATTAATCCAAGGGAGAGGAGGGACAATCCTCTAATTATACCTCTGGAAGGAAAAAACAGGCAGAGACAGGCAGTCTCGTACTCACTCCACCAGACACACAGCTCTTCTTCCCTCAGAGACACTTTCGGTGAGGCAAAAACATTACTAAATACTATATTGCTCAAGACATGTTACAAACGAAAAATATGGAACACATCTTTGATAACAGCAAGTGGAGTCTTACTAAATGGGAAGTGGTAGGTGTTTAGACTGTTATTGGGCACCATTTTTCATACTTCCACAAAAGGCAATGTACAACCACCCCTACTGATTTGGAGTAATACATATTACCATTAGCTTCCACTATTGTCCATTAAAGCCATTCAAACACTAAACCAATATCACTAGCTCTGGCATCCACATACTGAAAATAGCAGATTCTTTAGAGGCTTTTGCTTGAGGGTCTGACATGCATTTTAATAAAGCAATAACCACAATAGTTTATTTGGCCTACTGCTTTTATTAAATTATAGCAAAATACAGAAAAATAATTTCAATTAATAACATTTACAATAACATTTTTCCAACACATGTTATTATAGAAAAATATTCCATGCTTACAGTTTTTTAATGACATGCTATATTAACATAACTATTTATACTATAATAAATACACTCTGGCTAATCTTACAGCTCAGAAATGTAGATATTCAGTAAGTTCAATGTCACATTAGTCTGCATGTCTACTTTTCATGTGATTTGTTACTAGAGACAGACCTAATGCCTTGCAGGTGCAGAATAATCTGTGATGAAGTATCAATGGCAGATGATACTAGGTACATAAAAGGAAGTAGCCTAATAGGTAATCTCAGAAACCTGACAGAAAATAAGTGGATATGGAGCATGGGGTATCGATCCAAAGGCAAGATATTAATCTTAAAGGCAAGATCCGAAAGAATGCCTTCCCCCTCTAGAGAATGCTTTCTCTAATCCAGTTCCAGTAATGTACAGTTACTATCATTTTCACCATTCAATTTACTATGTATGTTAAAGCCAGCAGCCAAAATGCTACTCTCAAGGAGCTCTCCACATGACTGATATGTGAAGATCACTGAACTCTAGCGGAATGAAAAGCAGAAAAACTGATGGGCAGAGAGGGGGCATACAGTTTTAAGGGAGAACTGTAGTGAAATGGTGTAACCCTAGGCAACACACAGTGTTGCCATGGCCCAATGCCCCAAGTCGGCCAAACACTCTGGCCTACAGTCTATGTTCCACCACTTGCGCAACTTGTGAACTTTGACATTACACCCTATCCAGTGTCCCTTCACACCCCAACCTTAACAAGATACATCGCACATTACTGTCATGAGGGTAAATGGCCTCAAATACAGCGGAGAGTGAGCTTTGCTTTTTAGTAAAGTCAATTACTGAGACTATGAGGTTTCCACGTTCTTCCATGAAAAGAAGGCCTATAGTAACACTACACTTATAGAGAACTTTTACTGGAAATCCAGACAATTACTATAGATTAATAAAGGGCACCACACAAATTACAGATTTACTACACAAGAATTACTAGAATATCAAAGGTGGCAAAATGGCTCTACATTAATCAACGTTACATGTTTTTGTGTCACTTTGAGATGACAGGAGTATGAAAATGTGGTCAGAGAAGGGGAAATGTTGAACACGATACTACATATATATATGGCCTTTCGCTGCAGACACATTCGATTGATTTATATAGCAAGAAACAGAAATAAAGGTCAGAAAGGAAAAACACAACAGTTCAACAGGTTCAGTGAGCAACCTGGAGAGTTCAAACGGGTCCCCCAGAGGTGTCACTTCCACTTACAAGTAATCAAAGTCAATTGACAAACGTGTGAGTTTTTGCTAATAAATTCAGTGGTTGACTTGCTCACTTTCATGTTAGCTAACACGGTGTCTCGGTCCTGCCGAAAGCATTACCTTACCCATACAATTCCGTTCACTTTAGCCTTCACACGTTTTGAATATGCAGAAAAACATGATTTGTTCTGTGCATCCCGTTTGGTGAGGTCAGCCAGGCAGGTTTATGAAAACAGCCAGGAACGATAACTAGCATGCTAGCTAACTCGCACTAGCCTAATTAGCTTAGCACACCATGGTCGCTAACTCACCTATCTGCCATGACTGAGGACCTAAGATCAGTTTTCCTCATTGCCACCGTTCTGTTGACTTCCTCACAGTATGAATGTATCAAGCAGCGAAACTCTGATTTTACTAACTGCTGGCCGTGAACTGCCCGACATCAGTGGTTAGTTACTCAAAAAAGTAATATATTACATATTACTCTCAAAATAGTAATGCCTTACTTTACTTTATTACTCCCTGGAGAAAGTAACTAGTTATATTACTAGTTAATTTTTTTTCTTAATTACTCTATAATTGCCTGAGATGCA
>JBBPDH010000022.1:5027614-5042551 GCA_037974565.1 Clupeocharax schoutedeni
AGGCGGAGGAAGCAGAGGAGGCGGAGGAGGCGATGGATGCAGAGGAGGCGGCGGATGCGGCAGAGGCAGCGGAGGCGATGGATGCAGAGGATGCGGCAGAGACAGCGGAGGCGGTGGAGGCAGTGTGATTCTCTGTATAGTAATTTTTGTATAGTGTTATAACCTCAGTGTTAAAATAAAGTGTTAATAAAACAGGGTTTTCCTGCATCTCCACAGGCTGTTCTCTACTGTACAGGAGGTCCTCAGCGAACAATGTATCGAGTTTACGACTCTCACGTGTGTCCCTGTAGAATTGCTCCTTTACATATTAATTTCTTATTGCAACGGAACTATCGCTCTGTGTGTTCAAGATGGACTGCATAGGCCAGCAGCGCAGTCACTGTGTGTGAATTTCTTTTTCCTTTCTCTTTCCCTCCTCACTACAGTGAGATGATGACGATGTGATTTAAAAAGATTTCATGCTGTGAAAAGAACATTAGTGAAAATAAATGAAAAGCTAAATATAAAATAAAATATATAAAATAAAATATTGACCTCTTTTGCCGTTATATGTGTCCCCACTAAAAACACACAAAGTTATTAACTTTGTTATTAACTTTGGATCAGTTATTAACTTTGGCTAGGCTGTGTTTCGGGTTACATCACTGTTGTAGGAACAGTTCTCTGTCGTCACCCCTGTATAATCTTATCATGCCCCCCTATAAACATCCTCTCCACATCACTGTCCATAATAACTCCAAACGTTCTTCTCCTTTCTGTAGTTCCCTGTGACACCTCAGCTCCTCGGCTCAGTGGCGGAGAACCTGAGCTCCAGTCTTCCGCCTCCCATCTGAGTTCCGCCCTCATTATGGTCTTGGTTCTGTTCGCTCACACCCAGAGTCCCCAGAGCGCCTTCTGCCCACTTATCCTGTGCCCGTTCACCACTAATGAAACCTAATTTGTTGACTTTGACTGATTAGACTTAATCGGGGCTTAATGACCTCCAGGCACCATGAGCAGGAATAAAATGTGAGCTGCAAAAGCAATTGGAGGGGAAAAAATCAGGCAAATGTCCGAAGGTTAAGAAGCATCGGTGTGCAGATATGAAATAAATATGAGCGCCGTGGCTCCCTGCAATTAATCACCTTCTTATTTAATGAGCTAATAACTAAACAGCCTCAGCTTGTAATCATTATCATGACCAGGAGTGCAGCGCTCATCTCCCTAAATTCACCCCCCAGTCATAAACAAACACTCAGGCTTGTATTTGTCGTTTGTGTGATGTCACAGAACCCAGTGCATGTACAGTATGTACCTATATCTGCCTATTCATTCTACAAGTTAAGCCCCACCCATCCACAATAAAGACAGATGGCAGAGCAACCAATCAGAACAGAGTCTATTTACATATAGGCCCTATCAGTTTAAAAAGTCCAATTACAGAAAGGTTTAAGGTTTAAAGAGATGAAAATAAGATTAAATAAAAAAAAGTTTTGGTGAGGACTGCAGAAAAATGTCCTTAGGAGATGTTTTACAAAAAAATAAAAATGTAAGTATATGGGCCCTTTAAAGCACTTTAAAGCACATTAAAGGGCATGTGTGCATCAGGTTAACTGCACATAAATAACACTGAACACACACTGAAAACACACTGAATCCACACACTGTGTGTGTGTGTGTGTGTGTGTGTGTGTGTGTGTGCGTGTAATTACTATTTGATAGATTTTGTATAGGTGCACTGAATGTTCAGTATTTCAGTTAAACAATTGACGTGGATTTAAGCTGTTTACAGTTGTAGACTCGAGCACTGATGTACGTCACTCTGGATAAGAGCACCAGCCAAATGCCGTACATGTAAATGTGTGTGTGTGTGTTTCCTTAAAGTACACTCATATTACAGTGACTGGGTTGGTGTCTGTTCTCCTCCTCAGAGCCAGTGTTCAGTGATGGAGGCGGTGCTGTTGGGGACAGGGTTGGTGTCTGTTCTCCTCCTCAGACCCGTGTGCAGTGATGGAGGCGGTGCTGTTGGGTACTGGGTTGTTGACGGTTTTTCTAAGCGCAACTGTGCGGTTCCGCTAACCCGCCACACCGCCTCAGCTTTATATTCTGCGTCTATCACGGCAGCAGCGGCGAACTTTACATGCAGCGCCGTCCTGAGAATCATTATGAGGCCCGCAGCCTTCTGGGAAATGCGGTCTGACAGTGAGTGACAGCGCAGAAACATATCAAGTATCAAAACACGGCATTCAAAAAGGTCAGAGCTCACTGTCCCGCACACACATTACCACCCTCACACCAGCCACACATTACTGCTCACTATCCGCACACCACCCGCTCACCAGCCACACACTACCGCTCACCGTCTGCACACCACCTGCTCACCAGCCACACACTACCACTCACTGTCCGCACACCACCCGCTCACCAGCCACACACTACTGCTCACCGGCCGCACACCATTCGCTCACCAGCCACACACTACCGCTCACCGTCTGCACACTGCACACCAACAACCCACACACAGAACCATCCAAAAGTCCCCAGAAATCATTTTTGTATATAATTTTTGTATATCATATTCTGTATACTTAGTGCATAAATAAAACCAATATGTTTTTTATAAAGGGAGGTTTAGGAGAAGCAGGCCAGACTCAATAATCCCCAGAGAAGATGATTTACTTCTGATCAGAGAACAGAGAACAGGACAGCACTGACCAACAACACTCACGCTGAACACGCACTGACTAAAATCTCCTCACAGAAAGTTAATCCATCACTTTCTGGCAATTTACTCTGAAGTATTCTCACGCAACAAAATAATGTTTATTGATATTATTATTATTATTATTATTATTATTATTATTAATAATAATGTTATTTACATTGTATTATTCTTTGATTTTTGCAAAAATCCACCCTGAAATCCTGAGAGTTTAAATCCAAAGGAAACTTGGCGTGGGGGTCTGGTTTTATCGCTGGGCTGCAGGTTCGGTTCTGTCTAGGTGCAGTCGTGGGCGGAGCCTGTTCAGGTGTCCACAAGATGCTAGAAATGATTTCAGTCCAGCTCTTCTTCCCTCCAGACCAAGAGAAAAATCAGTTACTGCTCAGAGGGCACACTAAATAAACACACACACTCTCAGATCTCCCTCCCAGGACAGCTCTACGCTAAAACCGCATCAGTATTCCGGAGCCGTGGACGCTGCTGTGTTATCTGGCCTCCTTTCAGCCCTCAGTCCTGCTATGGGGCTGGAAGAGACTAAAGAGAAACGCCTGCTTATCTGTGACAGACCTCCCTGATCAGAGACACACACACACACACACACAAACACACACACTCTCTCTCTCTCTCTCACACACACACACACACACACACACACACACACACACACACACACACACTCTCACTCTCTCTCTCACACACCCACACCCACACACCCCCCCCCCACACACACACACACACACTGAAACCTGTCCTGTCTGTTTTCTTCCTCTCCACTGTAAGTAAATGCAGCAGAACTGTCATGTGTTCAGTTACTGGAACTCCAGAACGAACAGAAAACCAGGACTGATGGAGGCAGTGCCGGTGCAGCAGGGCCAGTCGGGGGGGCGCAGGTGAGGCATCTGGGCGCCCTCTAGTGAGATCCCCTTCAGACCTGCTGGGTGGGATTAATTAAGCCGTAGTTGTGATCTGCTGTAGCACTCGTCTTCAGAGTCAGACTGAACACCTGCAGTGTGGAACGACCTTAATAATCTAGAACTGTTTGTTCCTCACTAGGGTCGCGGTACACGCAGTTTATCCTGGGGCAGGGACTCAACCAGAGCCGAGCTCAGATTCTTCATCAGTCAGACACAGTCATGTAGAGGCTTTACTGCTACCTGTAGGACTCACAGTCACAGTCTTGCTCTTTGTTCTGCTTGAATTCATACGTAGGTCGCTGTGTGTCTTGACCAACAGAAACATTCCTCTGAAACTGGTCAGGTTCAGAGACTAGACTGGAAATGAGAGGCTCAGAAAGTCTTTCAGGAAGCCTGGAGAACTCTTCCTCAAGTACACAGTAACATACAAGCACAATATGAAGAAATGAGGGGGATCAAGTCTTTTGCACAGCGCTGTATTTGCAGTGTTATTGTTCAGGGTTACCTGAACGCTGGTATTAAAGTTCTAATAGTCTTAACTTGAGTGACTTTGAGTCCTGAAGATACTCTCCTGGCTCTTGCGGTCCACTGGGATATTTTTAGCAGCTTAATTCTGCCAAATGTCTTCTTTGCCAAAGAACTGCACCTTCAAAGCTGATGGGAATTAGACTGAAAGCCTGCATTGCTGTTAACTGCCTTGATGGTTGTCTCCAGGCTCTCCACCCCTGAAGGCTTTGGTGGGATTAAAGGGCTCGTATCACAGAAATCCTCATTTTCACCACGCTGTTAACATGAAAGTGATCGCTCTGGCAATGTAAACATTGTTGAAGTTCTAAAACAGCCTAGTGCCTTCAGCCTGGGCCATAACCCCCATTCACTGCTGGAAGCAAAAGTTTGAACACCCCGAGTCAAATGAAGAACTTTGTGGATGTTCTGAGTGAAAATAAGTTCACATTTGTTACAGAGAATTCACTTGAACGCAGCATTTTATTATACAATGTTTATTTATTATTTATTTTAACATATTGGAAAGATATAAAATATGAAATAAAAATAAAAAAACAGGAGCAGATGATTCCAGATGATCTGGTGGTGATCAGTACAATTTTTTATGTGCCTGTGTGTATAAGTATGAGTGTGTGTCTGTGTGTGCGTGCGTGTTTGTGTGTGTGTGAGGCAGCTCTATTTTAGTCTCTCTGTTATTGACTGAGTGTGTTTTTGGTTGCTAGGTAACAGCAGGCCGTTGCTGCAGGTGCAGAATGCACCTGCTGTCCCTGAGAGCCACTCTCTGATTGGCTCAGGTTCATCATTAAGTGAATTCTTGGCCAATCGGACGTTAGAGAGGAGAACAGGCTAGGAAAGAGAGCAAAAGGTACAACATTACAAGTTCCACTGAGCAGCAGAACAAGACCTGTGTGTCTGTAGAGCTGAAGCTCATGCAGCCGGACCCAATAAAAAGAATGAAAACTGTTGTTTAACCAGATTATGGAACATCAGATCAGTGCTCTCAAAGCCCACCCCTGCCCCTCTGAAAGAAGGCCTTTCATCTCTGTTTACCCTCTGTTTACATTCAGATTACCCCCTCAGACACAAGCCGTGCTGATATTTCAGCTCATTTTCCCTCTGAATCATGTTGGATGAAAATAATTAAATCACCAGATTAACGGGAAATTCTCCATCCAGCCCTTCTCTCCTAACAGACCTGAGATTTAACATCAGTCTGAGATTTTGAGCATTTTCTCTCAATTCTTAAATTCAGCTCCTGAGAAAGAGCTTCTCTAATCTCAGCCCCATCCCAGTTTAAGATCTTCAGATCAAATCTCTTTTCTCTCACTGCTCTGATCTTCATTCAGCTCAGACCATCAGATCTTCAGATCCACCAGAAGATCCAGAAGAAACTCGCTTTCTTATAAATGAGTCTGAAATTCGTCTCAGGGATCAAATTCGAGTCTCGACTCCCAAAGTCAGACAGTTTTGATCCATAATGTGTTAAAGAGAAGAAACTGAGAACCGAGGAGAACAGCAGGAGAACTTCTGTCAAGTTATTTTTTTTGTCAAGTTTTTTTCTCCTATTTTATTTCACTCCTGATTCACACAGGCTAGTGTTTACTGATATTTCCATCAGTGGTACAGTAGTCCAGGTCAATGGCTGACATACATAAGCAGAGAAACAGCAGTGTGTATCCAGGAGGAAAGTTCAGGAGGCATTTTCTCTCGAAGGGGGTCACTCAGACTCCACACACACGAGGCCAGGACCCAGACTCGAATATAACCAAGTCTTCTCGTTAACAGTTACGACTAATTCATGTGTAATAATCTCTTACAATCTGCACTCGTTCATCTGAAGCTGTTTTTATGCAGTTTGAATGATAAACTTGGTCTCTGTTTTATATTGTTTACCAGCTGTACTTTAGACATCTTCAAAACTAACACATTTTAAAACTAACAATGTTTACAAAATACATTTTTTGCATGGCATGGGCCCTTTAATGAATCTCATTGTTTGAAATCAGTACTAAATCTGCATAATAAAATCAACGTTTTTCTTTTCCGTATTGAGTCGAAGGCTTCCTGCTGGTGGCGGCGTGCGACTCTGCAGCGTGCTGGGAGGGTAATTAATACCATCCCCACCTGCTTATTATCTCTGATGATGAAGATTACAAAGACAAATGCAAGACAGTCTTGTTCGGTGTCACCCCCTCATCAGCGGCCCTGGAAAGCATCTGTGCTAAACTGATTAATATCACGTGAATTCACAGAAAACGCACAGCCGCGTTTCAATCCACCTCTGTAACGACGGCTCTCGATCACAGTAAACTCGCCGGCGAGGAGAAACAGCCTTCAGTGCCCACACTCTGCAGGGAACTCAGACTTCAGCATGTTTTCCTCTTTATCTAGCTCATTATTTCAACAACCCAGGTGTGCGACTGCCCTCCAATCAAATTATTCAATTTTTAAAATCCGTGATCTGCAGCGCTTAGCTGTGAGTCTCTCCTGCTGGTCTGTCTTACAGTAAGAGATAAAGCATGATGGACAAGTCCATGCTTATTTTAAATCAACTGTGTTCCATATTTCTAATATTACCTCATATTAGCTCTTATTAGGCGAATATGGTGAAAATGATCATTCTCGCAGAATCAATTCCGTGATTACTTCGTTGTTTGGTTTCTGTAGGTCATGACGAAGCTGTGTTCAGCTGTTTGAAAGTTCTCCACAAGGGGGAGCTATTAGTGCTCAGATTGTCTTGTGAGCATCACTGAAAGGGAGGAAACCTGCCCCAGCAGGATCGCTACAGTAACGTGGCCGTCGGAGCTTCAGAACTAATCAGAATAACAGCTGACAGGTACGTCTGGTTTTGCTGTTAATTCTTAGCGTTTAAATCCCAAATCTGTTACATAGAAATCTAAAGTATTGTGGCAAGCTGGCCGGGACACGTGAACTGTGTGGAGGGTATGTTCATGTTCGGGGACTAATTGGGGTTATGTCTGGGTTAATGTGGGTACATGATGTGTGGGGGGGATGATGAGCGGCAGGTGTAGCTCATCATCACCATTCTGGCGGGAGGCTGAGTGTTTGGGTAGGGGCCACGAGGGTGAACTCTTCAGGCAGAGTCAGACAGTCAGTCAGTCAGTTGGGAGTTGGAGTTAGTAGGAGACGGAGTGAAGATGTAGAGGAAGTAGGAGTAGGAGAGAGGGCGCAGGTAGGCTGTGTGTGCCACTGCTCCCGTGCCAGTTAGTCCAGCATAGGAGTGGGGTGAGCTGTGTGCGCTGCTGCTCTTGTATCTGTGGTATAGAGTAGAAGAGCCTAGGAGCAGGGTTAGCTGTATGCGCTGCTGCTAAGTGGCTGTGTAAAGCTGTGTGGTGAGAAATAAAGTGAGAGCAGAAGAAGTTCCCTGCCTGTCGACTGTCTTCCTTCCACTGCACGTCACAGTATGTTATATTTTACAAACTTAAGAATTTATTGAATTATTGCACACTTTTAGTCCCCGATTTTAGGGCGTAGTGTGCTCACACTGAAAACCGAGCTAAAACTCTGCGTTTCAACGTGTTTTCGAGTTGGATAAACAGCGAAATACAAGCCCAAGCGGAGGCAGCTGGTTCGTATAAATGTAAGTAACGTTAATAAAGTTATTTTACTGATGTACGCTGCGGTAAAACCGGCAGATATTTTGGTGGGCTGGGGAATCGCGAGCAAATGTTAGTCCGTCACTTCCGCTAAGTGCAAAACATTAGTGTAGTGTATCAATGCATTCCCAATCTGATACAGCACAGTCTGATACACCACAGTCTGATACACCACAGCCTGACATTCTACAGTCTGTTACACCACAGTCTGATACCCTACAGTCTGATACCCTACATGTGTGCTGAGAGAAAGTGCAGTAAGTGTGTAGGAGAACGAACACCGGCTCTAGACTGTTTTTCTCTGGTTATATTTACTCAAATTCAGGACTTCATTCTTCTGGTCAGGACTTCCATCCCTGCCAAACCATGGTGACTTAGTGCCCCCTACAGGTTTCTTTGTTATTAACACACCTGACAAGAACTCCACAGTCCGGATAGCACAGGGCAGCCCAGACCCGGGAGGAGTCTTGGTCCAGTCTAAGCTGGAGTCCACGTCCTGCAGTCTCTCTGAATCAGGACTGTAGGATTGTAGTCGGTCCTCCTTTTCATTTTGGCACATTATAAATAGACCTTTGGAGACAAGCACTTGGATCTGTGTTTTTTTTTTTTATCTGTTTGCCTCTTTATCTCTTAATCTGTTTACCTGTTCATCTGTTTTATCTATTTGCCTCTTTATCTCTTTATTTGTTTATCGGTTTACCTGTTTATCTGTTCATCTGCTCATTTGTTTACCTGTTTACTGTTTATCTGGGGCCTGTTCCAGAAAGCAGGGTTAGTGAAAACTCAGAGTTTGACAGCTCTGAGTTAGTCAACCCAGAGTTTGGGTTTAAACTCAGAGTTTCCTAACCCTGCTTTCTGAAACAGGCCCCAGTTCATCTGTTTACTAGTGGTGGGCGGATCGATCCAAATATCGATACTATCGATATCAAAGCAGGTATTGATATTGATCGATACCAGTGTCATAATAATACTTTAGTGCCGGTACTTAAGTGCCTCTTCAGTCACAGCACAGAGCACTCTCTGCTCTTCCTTCCCCTCCTGTGATTTGATGTTGTACTGTCACGTGATTTAAGAGCGCCAGGCGAACGCGAGCAAGCAGCGCGCACACACAGAAAGGAGCGCCATGTGTCTATATTTACAGCCTAAAGTGAAACAGCAGCCAGCTCTCATTTGTAAAAAGGCGGTTAAACACACTGGAAACACAAGAAATGTATACAAACATATGAAAAAAAGAAAAAAAGAAAACACTGAGTTTCAGAGATATGGAATTTGTAAAAAGGAGGAGAGAAACCCCCACCCCCGCCCCAGAGGCAGAGGTCACTGGCAGAAGCCTTTCAGTGTGTCAGAGAATATCCAGGGAGATAATTGTGGTGAACGTAATATTTTAGTCTTTGGCATTAATTAATATTAATTTTATATGAATATTAATGTTAAAAGTGCAGCTGGTCATTTGTTACTTCAGCCAACTCAAAAAGTATAATTTATGCTACGACCTACATACAGTACATTTATCCTCTGAAAGGTGTTATTTAAATGAATAAATTTACTGGAATTGAAACAAATACATTGCATATAATATGGCTCAGATTTGATCGAATATAATTACCCTTATGTCTTAACTGTGATAATTACTATATTTCAGCAACAAATAGATTTGTTTATATTTCTTTATTTTATTGGGGGTTGTTTTAATTGCATGTTATTTGTTGTATTTTCACTAATAGTTTATTTTAAATTAATTAATTTTTTTTTTGTTTGATTGTCATTGTTATTATGATAATAAAGTATATTTCTATTCATAACTTTGCTCAAATTCTGTCCTGGGTTTTAATTAATTAATAATTCAATGGAATAAATACAAAAACACTTAAAGGACAGGCAAATCCATTCAGATTTAGCAATTTGATGATGCATCCACCTTTAAAAAGTAAAAAAAAAAAGTATCGGTATCGGTATCGGTACCGGCGATACTGGCTCTGTATTTTCTTGGTATCGAATCGATGCCAAATTTTGTGGTATCGCACACCACTAGGGTGAAGCATAAGAAAGAGAATGTAACCTTTCCCACTATGATGACATGCAGGGCCAAATTCCAGATCAGGCCGTCTGAGCTGTCTCTCTCTCACCGGCAGAGCGGGATGATCAAAGCACTCTTTACACCTATCACCATTTCTAGCAACTGCAGGACCATAGGTAGGCTAAGGGAACTCGTATTAATGTTAAAAAAAATCTCATAAAGTGAAATTTTCATGTCATGGGAACTTTAAAAGTTATTGAGCAACGGCAGATCAAGACAGTGTGTGTCTGTGAGCACCTGTTTGTACAACAAAGTGAATGCTTGTGTGTAGATCTGTGTGTGTAAGCATGCTTGTGTTCATAAGGTTCCTTTTTAATGTATAATGGGGTGTGTGCGGGGAACCACAGCCCTGTCCCCCAGGACAAGAAGCAGACATAGAGGAGACCTGGGCCTGCATACATCCAGAGGCCCCCCAGGATATGGGAGTCCCAGGAGAAGCTGGGCCCTGCGTGGGGCATCCAGCAGCCACAGTGCAGACGCCCCAGCGAGCCACGGTGGTTGGCCCGCAGGCTCCGCCGGCAGCCGGGCACACCAGGGCAGACCAGCCTGGCCTAAAAGAGCCAAGAAGGCCAGAGCCCGGCAAGTGACTGGCAAGAATGAGATAGTGCTCACCCAGCCCCAGACAGCGAGAAACCACCAACGCACCAGCGGCTTGGGGCATCTTCCATCAGCAGAGTGTGGTGGTATGGCCTGAGATGTTGAGTGAGGTGGAGGCTCCATCTCACTCAACATAACATTAGACATTGAGTTGCTGACTTATTATGTACATCTACGTTTTACATATGCTGATTTGACATTTTACATTTTAACGCATGCTATATAGGAGGACTGTGGATCATTAATAACTGTAGACCATCTGTCCCTTTACAAGTGTGTGTTGCACTGATGTAGGTGTATGAGGCAGAGCAGCTTTGCTGGGCTTTGAAACACTGTGCTTTTGTACACTTCCTGGGCACATCACCAGAAACATTCCACTTGTATTGTTCGTAGGTACAGCAACAGATGGTCTATGGTCAGTAATTATAAACATATAAAGTGAATCTAAATGGTCTGTGATCCTGAAAAAGTGAATAAACTGGCAGCTTTGTAATTACTAAGAAAACACTGTAAAACTCTTTCAAGCCTATACCTACCTCAGCACGTGTCTTTTTAGACAGGACCCGTAGCCAGTTCCCAATCATAGCGAGGATGGTGACAAAGTAAGCCAAACCCAGTAAGATCCAGAACCACACCAGGGGTTTGTACCAGTGGTCTGTTCCCTCTGTCCCACTATCACCTGGGCAAAATTATTTAAAAGTGGCATAACTGATGGTATCACAGTGCTTAACAGCAATTAACAGCAGTGCACTGTCAATGTAACATTATTTGTGTGTAATATGTCTCAGCTGCTTGTTAAGTTCATTTACAAATTCAAGTGTTTCTCAGTTAGGATGACTTAGAATAGATGAAAAAATATTCCCGCTGGATTGTGAAGCTGTAAAACACTGCCCAGTACATTTAGGATGAGTTAGAGTGACATTTGTAATCCATTAATAAACACATTAATAGAGAGATATAACTGACCAAATTCATGCCCCATTCTCATTGCATGAAAGTTCATAATAGACCAAACTGGCTGTATGAAATGTACCTGCAACATAGTCTCCAAAACCCACAGTGGTGAGGGTTATGACTACGAAGTAGGCGGATTCCAACAGGCTCCACTTCTCCACGTTTTGGAAGACCAGTGTGGGCACAAAGACGAAAAGCACAAGGCCCAGCAGGATGGAAAACATTGCAGAGATGACACGCACAATAGTGGGACTCACCTTCCACTTCTGAGAACAGAAAAAAGGGACCTCAAATCAGAAGACATGTGAAAGACTGTGATAAACATGCAAATGGGTATTTTTTGGGGGTAGGTAGTACATAACTGTCCTTAACACTGAGAGCATATATTTATACTTGAGCATTTTAAAAAATTCTAACGTGTCTTTTCTCAGTAATGTATAACAACTGCTTCTGATATGTTTATGATATGTTGTGTGAAAAAATCAGATGTCTATTAACGGGCTGGGGAGAGCAGCAGAGAACGTGTAGGCAGTCCCTTTAAATCAGTTTAAAACTTACAGTGAAAAAATTTTATTGTACACTTTAGTCATTTTTGTCTCCCAAAGTGCTCTGCATTCACATTTCCTTGATAAAAGCTTGACTATTACAAATAGAAAAATAAGAGATTGACCTTGACTTGACTTTGACTTATTGACACACTAACACCTTTTGTACCCTAAAAGGGACCGTCTTGTCTTAGAAACCAATGTAATATAGACTAGATAACAAGAATACTGAAATTTCACTTTGAAAATTTTTTAAATATTGGAAAATGTAACGGAAAGTGGTGTCTGTACTGTTTGCCAATATAAAATGTTTGTAGCACATAATAAATCTTGTCAAGCAAATATCTGTAATGTTTTTTGCTGCAGTCATCATCATCTCTGTCACATTCTCACCAGGAAGAGCATCTCTATTTTAGAGACGGCCTTCCTCAGCCCAGTGCCCAAATGGTCTCCTACTCCAGCAAGCAGAAACCCAAACAAGGGGATGCCCACCAGAGCGTAGCAGATACAGAACAGCTTGCCCCAGTCCGTCTGTGGAGAGATGTTCCCATAACCTGGAGGCCACATATAAATACAATGTGATTTGAGGTTCAGATATTTATAGAGAACTTGCAGGGTGAGCAATCCATAGAATGCATTAAGCAGGCCATGTCCCAGGGTTTAGAATGGAGCTGGGCTCATCCAGCAATGTAAAAATATCATACCAATGGTGGTGATGATGGTGCCGCAGAAGAAGAAAGCGCTGGCCAAATCCCAGCTGTTGGTGAATGTAGAGGTGTTCTTTGGGTCAACCCCTCCCGCAATGGGTTCTGTAAGGTTCTACAGAGATGTAAAGAATAGGAGGCAGTGTTTAAGTAGCAACACAACAAAGTTACTTGATCAGATGCTTGAAGAGAAAATTTTGAATTGAAATGAAAAACTGACAATGTTATTGGCACAATTTACTAAAGAAATCAGAACTGGAAGGCTGGGGAAGACCATGCAGATACATCAAATATGGTGAATAGGATGCTTTGTCAAATGTTCATGATGCACATTTGCAGATTTTTACGATGCAATATCCCAAGTTTCACTTGGCATTGAGTTTTCTCTGTGTGATTCAGGGTCAAGTGCATTTAGTATGATGTAGAAGGCAAAGGCTGATATTGTCAAGCAGCACTGATTTTTATATTTGTAACCTCACTTTTCTTGTAAAACCTAATCTGATATATTTCCTTTTGGTCTGTTTCTTGTGCAATGATTCCTTGTACCTCTAGGAATAACTGTAGACTCTCGAAGCTCACACAGGTATAACTGTCCAAGAATTGTTTGCGGATCTCCTCTAGCCTGATGAGCAGCATGTTGTAATTATCCTCCTCAGCTGGGGACTCCAACTTGTTGAACACCAGTGCCCCAATCACCAGGTAGATCAGCACGGCTGTCAAGACGGCCAGAAGAGTGGAGCAGTGCATGGCTGCACTTCCGTTCAGGCCTGAAGCCGCTTGCTTCCTTCCCTCACTGCCAGCGCTGCTCCTGTCTGCACCAAAACTGCATGAGAAAAAATGGCGCAATGAAGAGACTGCTGCCAGTAAGGAATACAACTGTCATGAATGAGTGCACTTGATCTGCACCAATGTTTAAGTGCCCAGAGCATCACATTGCCTCTGCTTGCCTGCCTTTTCAAATCTCCACCCCAGATTTACCCCTGGCCATCCACATGATATAATAGAAAATGTAATATATCAGACTGGACCACCTAATTACATACTGGGAACACCCAACAGGACCTGCCTTTTTGGAGATGCTCTGACCCAGCCATATAACCATCACTATCTGGCCCTAGTCAAAATGTTTTTTTATCCATTGATAGGTGCTGTGGTAACAAGATAATCAGCCATCGGTTATTTTATTGTTATGGGTCTTCTATGTATTGAATGCAATTTAGATTTAGCTACATTTATTTACAGTTACATTTACAAGTAATTTTAACGGCATCTAAGTACATTTTTGTTCACTGAAAAGCTTAACAAAACATTTTGCTAAAATTTTATAAAAAGAATTAGTAAATAGTTTCATTTAAATTGAGCTATGTTTACTATCTTAAGAAAAAAAAGAATTTACTTATTGAATTAAATCCCTATTGGGGTTTTGACTGAATAAATGGACATCCACTAATCCTATCTGATAACTCACTAGATATCAGGTTGCTGTCTTAATCTACCATGACTGTTAGGTGTCATTGGTAAGTATGCCTTCATTGCACCCTCAGTTATTGACAACATTGTCAAAAGGAACTTATTTCACAGTTTCAAATAGTTGGCTAAACTTTTACAAGCTGCAGAACATTAAATGAAACATAAAACGAAAGCTACATACAGCTATTGCATTTTTATGCACAGTTCACTAGCTTGCTTAAAAATGCTGATTTGCTGATGTGTGGGTGGGTTTCACTAAGAATCATATTTCAGGTGCTGCAGCACCTCATGTTGTCTCTGCAGCACGCAATAGATGATGTTTTGTGAAGTGCTGCTATTTCCTGTAGTTATGACTGGGTATCTACTTAGACAATATTAGAAATATCACCTTAATAAAAAAGTAAAACCCGCTTTAGTTTCCATTGATTATTTTGCACATGCATAATATATAGGGTGTTTAATCCTTTATAATGTGCTGTTTCTGCAGTCCTACAATACTGGTGACTCCAACTGACCGATGTTCAGTCTAGCTCAATAAGCATTGATTTCATTATCATCGAGTATTCATCTGTGCATAGCCTACCTCCCCCTCCCGTTTCTTCTGTTTCGGCACTTCCAGCTGAGTGCTCAGAGCGGTAACTGACAGGTAAATCTTCACAGTCAGACCAAGGAGACACTGATGATACATAAATACACATAATAAATACAGAATATTACTAAAGGGTGTATGAATGATCACAACTGAAACATTCTTAATCTCAAATGACATGCTGTTGGCAATAGCATACAACACTAGGACTGACATGTTCTTTTCTGACTGAGAAATCTTGGGTGCAAGTTTGATACCTAAT
>JBBPDH010000022.1:5048910-5062132 GCA_037974565.1 Clupeocharax schoutedeni
GGTTTAAAAGTGTCCGAGATTAAATGTGCGAAGTTATTTCCAATGTTGAGAAGCGTTCTGCTATCATAAACTAGTAAACTAGAATTTGGAACTTGAAATAAGACAATAAATAAGTAAAAAACTAAAAAAGAGCACAGTCTGTGCGGAGCGGTCAGAAAGGCGTCTGGACGTGGCTGCGCCATACCGGCCACGTCCAATAAAAAATATCACTGTATTTATTATTGATGTTGTTATTATTATCCATTTAAGTAACAGTATCTTTTAAATTGCATTAGCAAGGAATTTGCATAGATATTTAATTCTAATAAATGTAATGTTTTCAGGGATTTGAATCACAGACAAAGTTTTTTTAGCTGGTATTGTTTTCTTTAACATTACAAGATAGGGGTGAGGTTCTGTAGTAACCTTACAGCTCTTGTATCATTGCATTTATACATACATCATTAACAAGAGATTTAGAAGAATGTTACTTTAACTGAAACTGATTCTCTGTAAAACCAGATCATAAACACCTATCACATATCACAAGTCTCATTGAAGTAGATATCAAAATTCACACTGAGTTGAGGTAAAAACTCCATCAAATTAATTAAGTGAAATAATAACATGGTGAACATGCAACACCAACAGACCATTAACACTTATCACATGTTACAGGCCTCATTGAAGATGAGTGAAACAGTGAGAACAGCAATATAAATCATCAACATTTATCAACTTCCCATTAAAACTGAAAACATACTGAAAACAAGGATAAAAGTAAGTGCTTAAAAATCTGAGAACTTATGCCAAGCGTATATCCCTTGTGTAACAGTTTAGATACTAACAGCGGCACAAACATAATATTAGAAAATTAAAACTTTCCTGTCATTTAGGGAGACAGCACTGTAGGAAAATCAGACACCCACACTGCATAATATGTGTATCAGCTCAATGATACACGCAAGATAACTTTTTAAAATGTTAGCAATATACACCGCCCTTCCTCATTTTTGGCACCCCCTGTCAAGATATTGTGGCGAGCGAACGGAAAGAAGTCAACTGACACGATGAATCTTGCGTTCTCTTGGCTTTATTGAACAGCAGACAGCAGCAGCACGCACACAGCACACCCTGCCTCTATGCTGTCTGAACCCGTCCATCCATCCATTATCTTCCGCTTATCCATAGTCGGGTCATGGGGCAACAGCATACGCAGGGAAACCCAGATTTCCCTCTCCCCAGCCAATTTGTCCAGCTCTTCCAGGGGGTTCCCGAGGTGTTCCCAGGCCAGCTGAGAGACATAGTCTCTCCAGCGTGCTCTAGTTCTTCCCTGAGATCTCTTCCCAGTGGGACGTGCCCGGAACACCTCCCGAGGGAGGCATCCAGGAGGCATCCTAACCAGATGCCCAAGTCACTTCATCTGGCTCCTTTCCTGTTCCAGAGCACAGACCTTGCGTCGAGGTGAGTCCAACTATATCTAGTCCAAACCTCTCTACCTTGCGCACCAGCTCAGGCTCCTTCCCCACCAGAGAGGTGACATTCCACCGAGGATCGGACCGCCAAGGACCCTGCCTTTGGCTGCCATACCCATACGCATACTCATCTTTTGTGTTCCGCCAGACTCAGTGTTTTGTTGAGTGTTTGTTTCCAAAAAGCTTGGACTCGTCTGACCAAAGCACATGATCCCAGTTGAAGGCCCAGTACTGTTTAGCAAATTCAAGACATTTGCATTTAGGATTGGGAGTGAGAAAAGGGTTTTTACGTGCATGCCTCCCAAACAGCTTGTTGACGATTTCAAGCTAATTTGCCCCTACTTAGCATTAGCTTAAGGTCACAAGAGCAAATGTCTTACAATTTGAAAGGAAATTACTTATAGATATGGTAAATATCAAGATACAAAAAATATTATTTTGATTAAAATGTTAAAAATTGGTAACAGGAATGATGTGGTATGATCTCCCCACCCCCAACAATCTCATAAAACAACAAAATTCTACATTATAGAAGAGAGAAACCTACTTGTGCTTTAAATGTTGGAAACCCTCTTCCTCTAAGTGATGTCACTGCTGGAATGTGCTATTATTTTACAGGGTTTTTTGTGTCAGTAACAGGGTTGACTTGAAATCAGGGGACACTGATAAAATGATTAAAATTTTATAGAGATGACGTGTTCATGCTGAAAACATTCCTTAACAATAAGATTACTTTTAGAACAATATATGAATGTGAAAATGTTATCATTTTTTCTAAAAATCACTATTAAGAAGACCTGCTGAAAAATAACTTTCATAGTGAGGGACAGGCCAAAATGCAACTTAAACCAATATTTCATTTACTTAATTTTGAGGTAGTATTGATGATACTGCTAATGTTATGCTAATGTTATGTTTTCAAATTATACATGTATCTGGTATTATAGTGATTTTATGACAGATTATTTCTCTGGGACGCAAAATGTACCGATTTCACGGAATGACCCAGGAACTAATGGGTGTGTCAGTGCACTGATATTTAGTGCGTAGTGCACACTGCCTTCTGTAGTGCGCACTGCTGTGGGTCAGTGCTGTCCTAAACAGAACACTAACATTTTGCACTTAGCAGAATTGACGAATTGCTCGCGATTCTTCAGACCGCCAAAATATCTGCCGGTTTTACTGCAGTGTACATCAGTAAAATAATTTTATTCATGTTACTTACATTTATATGAACCAGCTGCCTCCGCTTGGGCTTGTATTTCACTGTTTGCCGCCACTATTTAAATCGAAAACACGTTTAATGTCCCGCCCCCTCCGCTACGTCAAAATGGTGCCCGTTTAGTGTTCATAGTGTGCATCATTCTGCACTGCATTTTTCTGGCCGATTTCAGCATCCGGATACTTTCAGTGCACTGAGTTTTAGCTCGGTTTTCAGTGTCAGCGCACTTTGCCCTAAAATCGCGCACTTAAAGTATATTGCGCACTTAAAGTATATCGCGCACTTAAAGTGTCCAAAACCGCACACTATAGTGTGCGGTTTTGGACACACTCAATCAGTGCAGGAAATGCTAGTGCAGAGGAGATAAGCATGTGTGGAGGTAAAGGTCACAGGGGACGTCCCATTAACTCCAAGCTATTGCAGCTGGCCATAGAGGCCGTTCTAAACTATGAGTGTATGGGTGTTTAGAAACGGAAACAGGATGTTGATGTTGCCCCCCAACCTCACTAGCTTAAAATGAGCATCAGTCTCCTAAACATTCCTCATCAGTTCCCTAAGACTTCACCAGTGTGATTATGTGAATGCTTAACAGCTGGGTAGTTCATGCTTTGCAGGAGGCAAACATATACATACATTCTTGCTAACAGAGTAAAATAAGTTCATTTTAGTTGACTGAGAATTATGTGCTCACTGTTATTCTATAGTTACATTATATACCAGGCATTACACATTGACAACATTACACATTACATTAATTTTTTATCACTTGGAATTGTCAGACATTATTATCTTATTAAGTGAATAATTTTGCCATGTTTGACAAATTGTCCATGAATTTTTGGACTTTACTTTGGTAAATTAGTTAATGTGTTAATTTATTGTAATGTATTGTAATGATTTACTGTAATGTAATTCCCAAAGTAATTTTGAGCTGTTGTTCCTTTAAGGTCAACATTATTTAATTGCCAGTAACAACATATATACTGTGTCTGGAGAGGGGTGAAGTGCATAGCATGGAAAATTAAAAGCCTACATGATAAACTGATTGCGGGGCAAAGACTGATCCTCAGCAATGCTTATCAGCATTATTTATTTGTGATGCAATCACAGTAGTAGGCTAAAGGCAATCTGATAGTAGCATTTCATTTGCAGACTGATAAAATGGCCAAAACATTCTCTTTGTAGACATTCCCATTACCCTACAGATGCTGCAGCTGCAAAGCATCTAATACCATGCAAACCTGTGCATGATAAACCTGTTCGAAACTAAGCGTGTTTTTTGCATGTGGATTTTACAGAGCTCACCAATCGCGATACAACCTACCTAGCGTTTTCTGCATGCATGGGTTAACTGCAGATGAGCACAGCTGTATTTTATGAAACATTCTCAAAATTCATTTAGCCAATGAAGATCTTCAGGCTGTGCAAATATTCACGAGTTTGGAGCTGAACTTTATCTTTGACTGGTTCTACACAGTGGTGGAAAATATTGGTCATGCAAATCATATCTATGTACATAGACAACATACAATTCTAATATTTTCACAACATACAATTAACAATTGTGACAGCTTCAGTTCAAGGATTTTTAGATCTCATTTCAGAAGCCTTCACCCATTTCAGAAAAAGTTACAAATCTTAACAAACACTGAGGAATACAGGCCAGATGTGTCTTCAGTAAGCATGCTTCAACATCTGGGAGAAAAAATATTGTCCAGGAAGATCTGTGTCTCTGGAGGGTTATATACACAAAAAGTTACTTTATGTCAAATATTAATTTCCAGGTGGAAGGTCAGGTTTAAAGAGCTTGCGATTTCCATACAGTAATTCTTTTGTCGTTTCTGTGTGAACACAATAAATATTGAATATCTTTTTTCTCTTACAAGTTTTGTACATGCCTGCCTTGGTCAAGGCCATCCATGTCCAAGAAAAGGAAAGAAAGACCAGAGTCAGTACTGAGCTGTTTGGACTGGAAGAAAGTAATGCAGTTTAAGCTTGTAATAGCTTACATAACATAGCTGATAATTTCAGAAGATTCTGATGAAACATTGTTGCTGGCAGTGTATAGTGTATTTACCTCTCATAGCTGACAAATGAAAAGACATCTGATCTTAACATATTTGAAAAAAATATTAAAAGTAAATATTAATATTAAAAGCTCAACAGATGCTTTGCATACACATGCAGTATACTTTGAAAAAGTAGAAGATAAAAGCCTACTGTAGAATCCAAACAAAAGGTTTCCAGGCTCACAGATGTATTTGTGATGGTGGTTAGTTGTAGTAAATGACCAGAGGGTGATGGTATGGGGGGAAATCTTTACACCAAACATTTCCTTTCAATTAAGGAAACAAGTAAAGTTAAGCAATGAACAGTTATTGAGACCTAATCATAGTATTGGTCTGCTGAACTGAGTACAAATGTCAGGGGGCTGCTGGCAGGGTTACAAACTATTTCCTTAAACAGACTAATGAAACCAGACGACACCAGGGGAAAAACCAAAGTCCAAAGTTCCCTCCTCCTCACACGTTCACTCACTCGCTTGTTACCCACCCCCTCTTCCAAAAACATACGTCTGTGCCCTCCCTCATGATCTCTCTGCTACAGAGAGGCTACAGACAAAAGCCATTCTAGGTAAAGGGTCTTGAACTTCAGAGGTGTTCATGAACAAAAGTTACAGAGAAAGGAAAGCTGAATGCAAGTAAGACAAAAGACAAAAATTTTACTAAAATAGAATAAGAGACTAGACTCTGGGGAAGATGTGCAGTTCTGCATATTCTCATCTTATCGTTGCTGTGCTTTTTATTTACTGGCCTCAGAGGACATTTGGACGGAACTTGCAGGAGCAGGATGGCGTGTGCAATGCTGAGGGCTGCTACTCCATTCACCTCCAACACAAGACTTTTCGTGAGTCTTGGAGGAGCTGCAAGGAGAAAGGGGGCAACCTGGCAACCGTGAAGCGACCAGAGGAGGCAACACTATTACAGGAGCTGCTCTCAGCTGCGGAACGACACGGACCAAGACCCAAACTTAGGCTATGGATTGGCCTCCAGCGGCAGCCTCGGCAGTGCTCATCAACTCGTCCCCTGAGGGGCTTCACCTGGATCACAGGAGACCAGGACACGCAATATACCAACTGGCAACGAGAGGAGTTACCAAGTGCCTGTTCTGCACCTCGTTGTGTGGTCATTACTTACAACACTGTAGACAAAAGCAGCAGTGACCAGAACAACTTCAAGTGGCAGGATGGTTCATGCATGCTTGCTGTGGATGGCTTTTTGTGTCACTACACTTACAGAGGGATGTGTTCATCCCTAAAAAATGAAGGAAGGGGCCCTGCACTCTACACCACCCCTTTCAACCTGCTCAGCGCCCTGCTCACCCACATCCCCTTTGGGTCTGTGGCCACCCTGTCTTGCCCAGACGGTGCCAAGGAAGACCAGTCTGTGCTGTGTATGCTACATGAAGATGGAAGAGTTGGATGGTCCAAAGATGCTCCTCTTTGTTCTGATGCTCCAAAGGATTGGTGTGAGCAAGACAATGGAGGCTGCGACCACTACTGTGTAAATGCAGATTATCACTATCATTGTGAGTGCTCTGTGAAATTCAAGCTAGGGGAGGATGGGCAGAGCTGCCTACCTCTGGACACATGCCACAGTGCTGACTGTGAGTTTGACTGTGAATTCAGCTCTGAGGGATACCGCTGCAAGTGCCCAGTAGGGTACCTCCTCTCACAGGATGGTCAAAACTGTCTTGACATTGATGAGTGCGCCCAAAATCCATGTCCACAAATCTGTGTCAATGCACCTGGGACATTTGAATGTCGTTGCAATGATGGCTACCATCTGTCTGAGTTTGGAGAGTGCTTGGATGTGGATGAATGCAAGGAAATTACTTGCAAACACACATGTGAGAATTCCCCTGGGTCCTATGCATGCTTGTGTTATGATGGATTCTCACCTCTGCCTGAGGATCCAGGCCATTGTGAAGATATTGATGAGTGCCAAGTCCCTGGCACTTGTGAGCAGAATTGTGAAAATTACATAGGTGGATTTGAGTGCCAATGTGAACCAGGCTATGAACTGCAGCAGGACCAGTATTCATGTCTGCCTGTTGAAGAAGAGGCTGGGTATTACACAACCATTGAACCAGCTGATCCAGCATCACTCCCTTGGTATGACAGTGGCTACACAACTGATGTTGAAATAGATAGCAACACTTTGGAATGGCTTACTGAACCACCAATCATGGAATGGTTTCCAACTGATTTGGGCTGGTTTACCGATAAACCAGAGGAGGATCATATTACCACAAAGGAAACTGAGTGGACAGAGCAAACATCATCCTCTCCAACATCGGATGCTACAACTTCAAATACACTTGCTGTTTCAAATACTGACAATGAAGCACATCTATGGTTGGACAACACAAGGATATCACCATTGAAGGATGACATAGAACCAGGTGATGATTCACATGACCACATACTTTCAACCGTGTCATCACGTCGACCAAAAAAAAAAGCACATTCTGAAAGAATCACTCCTTCAGCAACTCAAATACTTGAAGGTAGTCTGTCGTCTGTCGCCAGCCCTGGTCAACGTCCAGATGACAAGAAAAAACAAGATAAAAGCTGGCTGCTAGTGGCCCTTCTAGTTCCTCTTTGTGTCTTCATTGTGGTCCTGTTGGCACTAGGCATAGTGTACTGCACAAGCTGTGCTTTTGAACCACACAACAAAAGTGTGACAGATTGTTACAGCTGGACCACCAACACTAAACCTGCAAAATCTAACAGTGCAAAATCTCAGGCCTGAGAATTTTGCTTAGAACTTTCAAAACAGCAACAACCCAAACAACCACACTGATGCTACTTTGGTATTCTACATCTTAAAGGTTCGAGGATATTAAGATATTGAAAGGTGTTTTAGACTGTAGAAATTTAACCACAGAATCAGCAACATATTGCCAGATGGAATAAAGATGGAATTTTGGGAAGGTTGACAAGAATTTTTTTATCAGTATTTTACTGTACTTGTGTAGGTGCTCATATGGTACTGTGTTATTCATGAATCATAAAGCTACAATCACAACATTTTCCTAATTTACTGTTTGGAATCATGCAGCTCAGTTTTTATTTCTTGCATTTTTTACAAACTTGTGTAGCTGATATGAAGTAACTATTTCTTTGTTTGGAATGAACAGCTCTTCACATAAATATTGACTTTGATATCTATATTTTCCACTGCAACATACATATTCAACCTGATCATACTGCTCTGTTATATATATTATATCTGTTTTAAATAGATATAATATATATAACCTTTTTCCTTTTAAAAAATGTACAGTCCTGAAGTCATATATATATATATATATGACTTCAAGACTGTACAGTTTTTAAAAGGTGTATGAAAGTCTTTATGTAATTGTTCATTTGTGCCAGTTAGTAGCAGTGCCTTTAGCTTTACATATTGTAAAAAAAATGCACTTCAATTAACCAACTATAGAGTTTATCTACGAAAATACTTGCAAATATTCTGACGAATCAGAACTTGTGTGCTTGTGTTCTTAGACGCCCTTCAGTGTTAAATAGTGTGCCTTAGGTTACAACGCCCCCTTTTGGGATATTTGAGAGTAAAACAGGCTGGACAGGCACAATTAAAGGAGCACTGTATGTAATGGCTATGGGTTGCAGTACAAAGCAAATTTATTAACAAGCACGTAGGAATTATTCTAGATTTCTCAGTTCATTTTCTGAGTGAGCTTGAAAATTAGGTGTATTTTCATTTGTCAGCTATGATAAGTAAAATCTGTTAGGGACTATTGTTTTGTTGCATGTTTACCGAAACAAAAGCGTAACAAAATGATTGTTTTGAAACCAAAAAAACAGCATGGGTACTTTTAATGTGTAATTAAATTCTGGGAGAGCAGGTTTGGGAAAGAGGAGGAAGTGTTAGTGAAAATGGTAGAGTCTGACAGCAGTGATGGGAGAAAAGATGCAAACACCAAAATTAGCAGCTCCGGAGGAAAACAGTCTGGAACCTCAACAGGTATGGGCTCCTTTACTTTGGACACAATTAAACCATCCCTGCGTGCAGCAAGGCGCATCCTCATTCCACTGTAATTTTACAATACTTACAACATTCTACGTCCACTGCACGCTCACCAGACCACCAAAAATGTTTGTTTAACTACTTCACATTTGTTTTTGGCTTACTAACGCAAGTATAGCTTCATGTTATTCTTACATGTTGGACAGAGAGCAGGCTAGATAAGAAAGACATGAAGCCCTTTTAGTTCCCTGTTTTGGAAGTATTAACAGAATTCTATCATAAATAAACATAAATATAGAGTTGAAAAAGGAAAATGCAGCACATAAAATGATTACTATGACAGATGCAGCAGTGAAATGCAGTTAAGTACAGACTGGCAATATGATGTTAGTCCTAATCCAGTTGACCAGGGAATACTGAAGGAATTGCAATATGCTCAGAAAAACAGAGAATGTTACTACTGGCATATGTGTGTCTTATTTTCTAGCAAGTGGTTGGAGGTTTCCAGGAGCAGTGCACTATGGCCACAAAAGAACACAGGTGGTGTCATCAGTGTGAGAGTAGGGGATGGTTATGTGATAAAACCCGGAAATAATTTACGTCTAAATCCTCCACCAACATGCTATTATCTCATACTCATGCTGTTTTATGCAGTCTGGTGATCGGTGTCCTCAAAGGAACTGATCCATCATGGAAATGTTACCGGTTGACTGCAGGTGTACTGATAAAGCGGACAGTCAATTCCTGTCCTGGAAAATAAAGAACAGGTAAGATAAACCGTAGGGATGCACCGTAATGAATTTTTTTGGGCGAAACTGAAAATGAGGAAGCACTTTGCCGAAAATCAAAACAAAGAAATAAATGATTGTTATTAAATTATTAAAAGAATAAATCTGCAACAAAAATATGAAAATAATCAAACAAGACACAATATAAAATAAAATCTGAAATAATATATTTTACTTGGTTCCACTCAGGAATAGTCTAAAAGCAAGATAGCTGAAACATTATACAATTAAATACCTTCTGTCACTTTCCCCTCCTGCATGTGTGTAGAGAAACTGAGAGCCAGACAGACAGACATGCTGGACTTGATATGTTTATTCATCAGAAGAAAAGGCAAACATAAACAGGCTTGGGGACCATCAGGAGAAAAGAGAAAATCAAAAAGCAAGACAAGGAGTACTCAGGCTACTTACAACAGAAGGGGGACTTTACATTAGGTCAGCGAACTACAATACCACCGTGTCTGAATAAGACACGGTGCACAAAATAAATACAGGACAGACAGAGACAAGGACCAATCAGAGACATGAGGTGATTAACAGGGGATACACATCAGGTGACTGGGAAGACAGACCCATACTTACCTACAGGTGACATGACTACAGACAGGAACAATCAGGGAACAAGTGGGACATCTAGCGGATCTACACGGGAACACAACAGAGTTAATACAGGAACAGAGACAGACACAAACAGGCACAGGAACAGAGCAGAAGCAGACGTGAGACAAGACCTAGAACAGACACAGGAAACCAGATAGGGAACTGGAGGATACACAGACAGGGCCTAGACGTGAACAGGACTTGACAGAGGACAGAAACAGGACATAAGGCAGGTGCACACAGATAAAACAGGACCAAACAGAAAACGCAGGGCTAACAGGGACTTATATTTATACAGGGACATGAGACTAGACTGAACCATGAAGGATAAAGGGGACAAAGGACTGTACAGAGGAATGGGGCTGAGACATGGAGTGAAAACAAGATCGCAGCTAGACAGGGACATGGGGAAGAATAGGAACAGAACAAAACTAAAGAGAACCAGACCGAACATAAGGGTTCTCACTTGAAAATGGCCTAACACACAGGCATTAAGGTTTCTCACTTGAACATGGCCTAATACACAGGCATTACGGTTTCTCACTTGAACATGGCCTAATACCCAGGCATTAAGGTTTCTCACTTGAACATGGCCTAACTCCTGAAACCAAAACAAAGAAACCAAATACAGTTAAAACAACTGGGGAACATGGTAACTGAGATAGGAACATGATATGACTGAATGACATGAGGGAACACGGACTCCTAGAGTAACAAACACAATAAGGGCAAAATCAGAGCAGGGCAACACAAAGCATAATCCTAACTAAAATTCCTCAGCCTTACGCTGGAATAATACTTACAAATGGAAAACCAGAATAGAAACATTAAAAAAACAGAAATCTCGGCTTACAACAGTCCAGACCATGACGCCTTCTCTCATAAAACTAGTGAATTCAAGTGAATTTTAATATTCTGAACGAAGTGCATTCAGAACATCTTTTCTTAAAAATATGCTCCCAAGAATATCGTTTTAAACTAGTTTAATGATTACTCTTACAAAAATTCACCTCTTCTAATTTATTTTACAATAATAAAAATACAGGGCCAAAACAAAAAATCTAAAAAATGCTGAGATGATCCACAGGGATACGGAAAAGTCAGGAACGAGAGAGAGACAGAGAGAATAAGAGAGAGTGACAGAGAAAGTAAGAGAGAGCAAGAGAGAGACAGAGAGAAAGAGAGAGAGAGAGAGAGAGAGAGAGAGATACAGAGAGAGCGAGAGAGAGAGACAGAGAGAAAGAGACTGAGAGAGCGAGAGAGAGAGACAGAGAGAAAGAGACCGAGATAGAGATGGTCTGCAGCTAACACAGATGCTTCAAACAGCAGCAGCAAGAAGAAATAAATGATCAGAAAACTTTCCCTGAAGAGGAAATTGCTTAAAACTGAGTCATTTACAGTGTTAGCATTAAATGTTAGCATAAAACTGTTAGCATTTACAGTGTGCACATGTTTAGACAGGGTACAGCTTACTAATACTAAATAAACAGTGATAACTCATGAAAATTTGGGGAAAATGTTTAAAACACTAAAATATGAAGAAGCAGGCTCATGCCTGCGCACTACAAAACATTTTTGGATTGGTTAGTTTCAAGTACAGCGTATTTTACCATTTCAAGATGCATTTTCTATATTTATGCAGTTACATGCAGGATAAATATGCAGGAAATGTAGCTGTATTTACATTCATATTTATATTACAAAATGACTAATTTATATTTAAAGTTATATATATATGTATATGTGTGTATATGTGTCTTAAATTGTGCATTTGCGCACTTTTAGTGCGCAATTTTAGTGCGTAGTGTGCTCACACTGAAAACCAAGCTAAAACTCTGGGTGTATCTGGATGGTGCACTGAAATCGGCCAGAAAACGCAGTGCAGAATGATGGACACTATGCACACTAAACGGGTGCCATTTTCACCACGTAGCAGTGGGGGTGGGACTTTCAACGTGTTTTTGATTTGTATAGTGGCGGCAAATGGCAAAATACAAGCCCAAGCGGACAGCTGGTTCGTATAAACCTATTGTGAAACAGGCCTACTGTGAAACAGGGACGTCACTAGGATGGAAAGGCAAGTGGGGCTTAGCCCCAAGGGTTGTAGGAAGGAATTAGCGTAGTCTTGTTTCTATTTGTAAAGTGCGTATCTGCGCTCAGTAATATCTTGTATAGTAGATTAGTAGTATAATGACTATATATTTAGTAGGGATGCGCCGAATATTCGGCCACCGAAAATTATCAGTCGAAAATGGCAAAAAATGCCTTTTCGGTATCGGTCGAAATATTTTTTTTTTTACTTGACCAAAACAGTGATGACGTAATCAACAACTGCAGACTGCACGCACCAGACCGGATTACAGTCAACTTGTCTCTAGTGTGGGCGCATTTCATTTCCATATATCTAAAGGGGGTTCTCCACTGAGTGGTACCAGCTCAGTTTGGTCCAGTTCAGATCTACTCCCTTCAGTTTGGTTTTGGACGTTCAGTTTTCCACGACAACTGCAACCAAACGTTCTGAGAAACACCCCTTGCGGGGGGGCTCTAAGCTGAGGTAAACAACTCGGCATCATTATAGTTTCCAGCAGGGGGATGAAATCAGAGGGGTTTTATTTCTTGGTTTGTGACTGTTTGCCACCAAACAGAGTTAAATGGCACCAGACAAGGTTTAAAGAAGCAACGTTACAGTTAGTTAGCGCTTATGCTAGCGCTAATGCTAACGTTCATATTTTAGATACAGAAAAAGTAAAAAAGCTAATAGAGTTGCACCGAGCCGGGCTGGTACCAGTCAGTGGAAACCCCTATAAGAAAGATACTCAGAAAGCCCCTTGTAAAGGTGGAACGCCGACATTTCTAGAGAGAGTATGAAACACAGAAGAGGCAAGACCATAGAACACACACACACACACGCACACACACACACACACACACACACACACACACACACACACTGCCTGAAAAAGCAATAAAGTTGTCCAGTGACTTAAGATATGGGTTGCCAGTCTCTGTTTTAATACATTATTTTGTAAAAGGACTCCAGAGAATGTTGTTCTTTCACCAGTTTTTAAAGCACTTGCTCTGAATGCACTTTGTTCATGCACTATG
>JBBPDH010000022.1:5081443-5094196 GCA_037974565.1 Clupeocharax schoutedeni
CAAAATGTATCCGGAGATTTTTGAAAGCATTATTTTTTGCTTACTGGTTAAAAAAAAAGACTTGGTTAGTATCGGATATCAGATCGGCAGATATCCAAATTTAGAATATCGGTATCGGACATAAAAAAGTGGTATCGGGACATCCCTAGTATGTATATAGTAATTATTCCAAGAGCGCTTGGGTGTAGTGAAGGATCAGCATTAGTAAATGCTGATCTGTGTAAAACTGAGGGGTTACTGTGTTACTGTTATTTCTCATGCACTCAGACGGAGAGCAATCACGACACGGCCCTGACTCTTGCCTGCGCAGGTGGCCATGAGGAGCTGGTATCAGTGCTCATTGCACGTGGGGCCAACATTGAGCACCGGGATAAAAAGGGTAAGTCTCCCATTCCCACCCCTAAGCCATATGACGTTAAAACAAAAATGTACAATTTTTTTGCTTTCTGTCTATAGGGTTCACCCCTCTGATCCTGGCTGCAACTGCTGGTCATGTTGGAGTTGTTGAAATACTCCTGGACAAAGGAGGAGACATTGAGGCACAGTCCGAGAGGACCAAGGATACCCCTCTTTCCCTGGCCTGCTCAGGTGGCAGACAAGAGGTGTGTTTAAAAAGTAAAAAACTTTGTTCACACCACAGGGCAAATCAGCTTCTGTTTCATTTAATTTTTATACTTGATTTAATATTAGTGACAAACCAAGTTTGTATGGTCAAACTATATAATATCATGTGTTTGGAGATTCACATTAATTTCCATGTGTAGGAGTATTCCTTTGACACCAAGGGAAACATTTTTAGGTATAGCTTTGTGTATTGTTACTTTAAGACGATTGTCAACAGAATGGTTGTGCTATTTTTAACAGGCTTATTTCACATGTTAGCCAATAGAACATGAAGAAAGTATTTTGCCTTGTCATTCACATTGCAGAAAATCTGTCCTGCTCATATCATTTATTACAAAAATCAGTTTTATACTGTACAAGAGGGTGATATATCAACCAGGGAGAAACCTAGCTGTACTCCTACAATTTTTTTTCACTACTACTTAGAGTTAGAGTGGTTCACACTCAATAGAGAAACTAATCTCTGACTCCTTCTCCACAGGTGGTAGAATTATTGCTTCTCCGTGGTGCTAACAAGGAGCACCGTAATGTGTCTGACTATACCCCACTTAGCCTAGCTGCCTCAGGGGGCTACGTCAATATAATCAAGATCCTTCTGAACGCTGGAGCAGAGATTAACTCTAGGTCAGATAATTTACCTATTTATGCTTACTCACAGTCCCATATTGTGAAAATCTCAGGAGTTCTCCTGGCATATGAAATGGATTTTCTCATGCCTCATTTTTCACACTAATATCTCTTTGTCTGTATGACATTCTAGGACAGGCAGCAAACTAGGCATCTCTCCTCTGATGCTGGCGGCCATGAATGGCCATGTACCTGCAGTAAAGTTATTGCTGGACATGGGCTCTGACATCAATGCTCAAATCGAGACCAATCGCAACACGGCACTAACCCTGGCCTGCTTTCAGGGCAGGGCCGAGGTGGTTAGTCTGCTTCTGGACCGAAAGGCAAATGTAGAGCACCGAGCTAAGGTCTGTTGCTATCCAAGACCTTTCCACAAGATCAGGGCAATGTTAAATAAAAGGTTTTATTTTGAATTAACCTGTATCAGAGGGCATTAGAGATTACATGATGTCATCCACCTGAGTTATGTAAAATACCATTTCTAGTTCTTATATTTAGTTTTTTGTATCAGGACTAATACATGTTCTGTCTCAGACGGGACTCACCCCCCTCATGGAAGCTGCATCTGGTGGCTATGCTGAGGTTGGCCGTGTGTTGCTGGATAAAGGTGCTGATGTTAATGCCCCTCCTGTCCCATCGTCTCGTGACACTGCCTTGACCATTGCTGCAGACAAGGGCCACTACAAATTCTGTGAGCTTCTCATCAACAGGTAAGCTGAAGTGCCAATTTCTGACAGTAGGCTGTAATTGACGCTAAACATTTGGATAGTCAGCACAGAGTGATCAGAATTGCAGGGATCATGTAACTCTTTCCTATGTCTCTTTCAATAGAGGGGCTCACATTGATGTGCGTAATAAAAAGGGGAACACTCCGCTGTGGCTGGCTGCAAATGGGGGCCACTTTGATGTAGTGCAGCTATTAGTGCAAGCCGGAGCTGATGTGGATGCGGCAGACAACCGCAAGATCACCCCCCTCATGGCAGCATTCCGTAAGGTGAGCAGATTAGGTGTTTGATCATTATTCTGTGATCTGTTATTCCTGGGCCAGTCTTTATTTACTATGTGCTTGTACCAAAGCTATGTAATCATTCACTTATTTATTTCTTCATCTTTTCACCTTTTTAGGGGCATGTAAAAGTTGTCCAGTACTTGGTGAAGGAGGTGAATCAGTTCCCCTCTGATATTGAGTGTATGAGATACATTGCCACCATCACCGACAAGGTATTGAGTAAAGCATTATTACCATATTTGTTGTTTGTGGGTGGGAATGTTTGGTTTAACATTCAATTAATCTGTCTCATGATACCAGGATGTGCTGAAGAAGTGTCATCAGTGCATGGAGACCATTGTCAAAGCCAAAGACCAGCAGGCTGCTGAGGCTAACAAGAATGCCAGCATTCTGCTCAAGGAACTTGATCTTGAGAAGGTATGTTGAAGCATTAGACATTCTACTTTGACTTACAGTTTAAAAAAATAAAAGGGGGCTGTTAAGTATAGCATTAGCGATTTTGAATGACACAACATCCACCAAATCCTATAATATGCACGTATGGAAAGAAAATTTAGCTTTTCTTGAAACTCTTAATCTTATTTCCTCCTTTCATTGATAGTCTCGCGAAGAAAGTAAAAAACAAGCTCTAGCAGCAAAGAGAGAGAAGCGTAAAGAGAAGCGCAAGAAGAAGAAGGAAGAGCAGAAGAAAAAGCTAGAAGAGGAAGAGGCAAAAGTGAAGGATGTGTTTTCTGAAACACAGGACCAGAAGGAAGACTCTATTGAAGGTATGTATATTAAAACATTTTCTGGAATTTTTATTACATACTGTTTAGTACCACTTCCTAGTCATACTCTTTCTCTGTGTATCTGCAGAGGTGGAAGTCCCTATTGAGCCGCCAAGCGCCACTACAACCACCACAATTGGCATCTCTGCCACCTCCACCACTTTCACCAATGCCTTTGGCAAAAAGCGTGCCAATGTGGCTACCACACCCAGTACCAATCGTAAAAATAAAAAGAACAAGACCAAGGACTCCCCCAGCGAGTCTATCATCCTACAGGACCCTCAGGTGGCACTGGCACAGCAGAAAGCTGACAAAAACAAGATCCATGGTGAACCCCGAGGTGGTGGTGCACTGGGAGGCACTAGTGACTCGGACAACCTGGACAGCACCGACTGCAACAGTGAGAGCAGCAATGGCAGTAAAAGCCAGGAAATGGCTGATTTACCCTCATCATCGTCGTCCTCATCTTCGTCTTCGGCCCCAACAGGTCCTAGCCAGCCTTTGATGGAGAAAAGGCAGGACCTATCACTGACCATCTCTCGAGAGGACAAGGTCACTGTATCCATCTCTAAACCACAACAAAAGTAAGAGCTGTTTCACTATTGGATGACAAGTTCTGTATTGTTAGTTGTACAGTTGGTGTCAATGATATAGCAGAAAATGTGAGGAGAGGAGAAGAAATACGTATGGCATTGCTGCTGCAAGACTAGAACAAGAACAAACAATGTTAAACATCATTCTCTGAAACTGCTAGATCTGCTAGATATTTTTGAGGATTGCTTTTGGCCAACGTGTCTTAGGGAATGGATGTACTACTTTTATGATGTTGGATATTTATCTGTCTAATCCTATCCTTTGCAGAGGTCATGAAGTCACTAGTGACATACCCTCCAGTTCCCTGCCCCCCTCACTCAAGTCCATTTCGCTGCCTGTGACTTCACCTAACAGCAAAATGAACCTCACAAGCCCAAAAAGAGGCCAGAAGAGAGAAGAGGGATGGAAAGAGGTTGTCCGAAGGTGAGTGACGTGTGTTTTATGTAGGATGGGTAATCATTTAAAAATGAATACAAAAATTTCATGTTTTCTTTAGGTCAAAGAAGCTCTCTGTCCCGGCCTCTGTGGTTTCTCGGATCATGGGTAGAGGTGGTTGTAATATCACAGCCATTCAGGATGTGACGGGTGCACACATAGATGTTGACAAACAGAAGGACAAAAATGGCGAGAGAATGATCACAATCAGGTGCACAATTTTAGTTGTACTTCTCTTACTTAGTCATTTAATTATATAAATTCAACTTGTTACATCTTAATGGAGTTAGGATAGGTATTCTGCATATTAAATCTTTTCAACTTTATACAACTTTTTGCAGAGGTGGTACAGAGTCCACACGGCACGCTGTCCAACTGATCAATGCACTCATCCAGGACCCTGCCAAAGAGCTGGAGGACCTGATTCCTCGCAACCACATTCGCCTGCCTGGCACAAACACCAAAATTGGCTCTACCTACACCACTTCCACGGGAGCCACCAGCACCACTGCAGCCACTTCAAAAGGCTTTCCTTCAGTTGTTCCCTCCTCCAGCGTGTCCTTCCAGTCACCCTCTAATTCAGCAGCTCAGCAGACTGGGAAAATGGGCAAAAATATGGCACCTGGTGTCAGGCCCCCTTTCGTCTCACTACCCCCACTGGCGTACACACACCCCCAGCTGGCCCTGCTTGCGGCTCAGACCATGCATCAGATCCGTCACCCTCGTTTGCCCATGGCACAGTTTGGCGGCACCTTTTCACCCTCACCCAACACATGGGGTCCATTCCCAGTGCGTCCTGTAAGCCCTGGCAGTGCTAACAGCTCACCTAAACATACTGGCAATGCTGCTCCACGCCCTTCTATTTCTTCCCCTGCTACCACTGAGCACCCTGTCCCTGTGTCAAATCGTGCCGTTGCCTCGGGCTCATCACCCACCAACTCGGCACCTTCCAACACCCCCACACCAACCTCAGTCAGAAAGCAGCTTTTCTCTACTGAGCCCAAGTCTGGTGCTGCCAATGCCATTGCGACCTCCACCAGCAGTTCTTCAGCTGCACAGGCCCCAGCTGATCCCATCAGCTGTGCTCTAACCACGTCTACAACCCCACCACCTCCGCCTGCCCTTCTTGCCCCTTCTTCACAACATCCCCCAGCTCCACAACATCCCCCAGCTCCAAAGCCAGAGCCAGCTGCTCATGGCACACCTGCTAAAGAAAAGCCAGCTGACCTAGCAGGGCCTGTTTCAGGTATCTCATGTGAGGGCTCCAGCTCCTCAGCCCCACTGCACTTCCCCACATCTCCCTCAGTACAGCTTGCTTTGGCCATTCAGCCAGAAGGCAGACAACAGCTGACCCTACCCTTTTCTTCCAGCACAGAGCCCAGCTCCTCCACCACAGCCCAGCCTGGCACCACTCTGCCAGTCTCTCGTCCTGCAACACACACATGCAGCAGCACACTCAACACCAGCAGCACCTTACCTCACTATGTCACACCGGCTGTGCCCGAGGTGTCGCCTCGAATGCAACCACCTGCACCCTACTACGCCATGGTAACCGGAGTCCCTCCCCAGGAACAAGCTGTTTGTGTGCCTGCTGGCGCAACACAGGAGCCTCTGAAGCAGCAGCAGCAGCCTTCCCAACCTACTAGCATGCCACCTCCATCTCTGCAGATGCCCTCAACAATGGGCATGATGAATGGCTCCCAAATTCCCATTCACATTGGGAAAACTCAGTTGCCTTCTAGTTTTGGCCCAGCAACTCTTTTCAATCATTTCAGCAGCATCTTCGACAGCAGCCAGATGGGCAACAACCAGGTGTGGGGGGCATGTCATCTTCCTACACGCACTCAACCAGAACAACCCTACAGTGCCCCTCAGGCCTACATGGGACCGATGGAGAATGCAATACCCACTCTTGACAGTTCCAAGGCACCAGGTTATCGCCCTCAGAGAGTGGTGCCTAGCCCAATTGGTAAGATACCTGTAAATGCAGTCATGGTGGTGAACTAATCTGCAGCTTTAAGATCCCGATGATTCAGCCTCATTCAATGTTAGGATTAATCTATGCTTCTTTTCTTATCAGTACGCAGCTGTGCAATGTCCAGGTAACCTGGAGTCTTTTGATTTATTAGGAATGCACCCAGTTGATCCCACAGGCAGTTCCATCTCCTCTTCCACTGCGCTCACCAGCTTTGCAACGAGTATGTCAGCCAGCCCTGTTTTCCTACCGGGCCCAGCACCTGTTGGAACGCCTTCCTTTAGCCGTCAGCACTTCTCACCTCACCCTTGGAGCGCCTCTACAACCTGTACGAGAATAAGTAAACAACATTAACTCATTCCAAACATGACATTCAGCCATTTTTCTTCAGAAGTGCATACAAATAATGTTTATCTTACTTAGGTGAGTCTCCGGTGCCTTCTGTGTCATCTGGAGCATCATCCCCCCTGTGCACATCAACCGTGACCCCTGCCTTGATCCAGGCCAAGCCCATCAGCTCCAGCCAGCAAGACCGCAAAGTTCCCCCACCCATTGGCACTGAACGCCTGGCACGCATCCGTCAGACTGGTTCAGTCAACCACACCATTCTGCCCAGCAGCTATACACCACCAGTCGGACAGGGCGGCATCTGGTCTTTTGGAGTGGGCAGTGCATCTGGTGAGTGACGAGAGGAAATGTATTAAAAATATAGTTGTTTCAACAGCTATATTGTGTTTAGCTAGTGTTTGTTTTATGTTTGTGGTATATAAATAAAATCAATGGACTGTAGTCAACAATACATTCCATTGTTCCATGGACAATGGGATGTAAATTAGCCTAATGGCTCAATTGGCTACATTTCATATACACTGTCCCTTTTTAAATAAAGAAAGCAACAAATATGTTAAAACCTATGCCTCCACATGTGGCTATTTTTTTTTTGAATAAATGTTTTCCTTTACTTCTAACCACAGAAGCCATGTCAGGCTGGTCTCAGCCACTGATGGGAGGGCCTATGATGCACCAGCAGCTGCAGGAGCAATCAGCTTTCTCCCAGCACCAGGCTATGGAGCGAGACGACACAGGGATTGTGGCTCCCTCTAACACCTTTCATCAGCCCATACCCACCAACTTCATGGATTTCCCCAAGGTTAGATTGCTATAGCATACAACTAGGACCCAAAAAAAGCAAAAAGGAATGTTTTCAGAGTTATATACATAATTTGACATAAGTTTAAATGCTTAGAAACCCCTGTATGCACACCATCAGTATGTCAAGTGGAGTACTTTTTAAAAGAAGCTTTTAATTTTCAGTTGTCAAACTGTGGCCACTGTTCATTTAGGGGTTACCGATGTCAATGTATGGTGGAACAATGATCCCAACTCACCCTCAGATGGCTGAGGCTCCAGGAGGCCCCATATACAACGGGCTTCACACCACTGACCCTGCCTGGAATCCTGTCTTGAAAGTTGTCCCCAGCTCGGCTGAGAATTCAGACCCACAGCAGGTAACTGTTCTAAGCAGTTTTGTCTTGTTGTGAGGCACATAAATGACAAAAATATGAGTAAGACAGCTGTTGCTTTTTTAGTTTTGTTTTTCTGCTCTATAGTATTAGAATTTTTTGTAGATGTAATTTCTCTTGAATTTTGTCATTTCAGGGCTGGCCTGGGACTTGGGCTCCACATGTGGGAAATGTGCATCTGAATCATGTCAACTAAACACCTAGAGAGGCATAGGAGCAGTAACAAGAAAAACACATTAAAGAACAAGATATTTCATGATTACCAAAATGTTAACCTAGGAGTGTCCCCTTAAAAAGAGTAAAAAAATTGAGAGATGGACACCTTTGATGTGCCTAACAAAAAGAAAATCCAGTGTGGGCTTTAACGTGTTTACCACTGTCTATGAACAAATTGATTGCCTGTTCAACAGGATACCTTCTCTGAGTAGTATAGCCATTTTGACATTTAAGCCCCACATAAAGTGTTCTTGGTCTGCAGGGCTCAGTAGGACAGGGCGCTATTTATACCCAGCCAAGAACTAGATGATTAAATAAAGAGAGAAATCAGACCTTTTAGAGTGGTAAATACATGTATAATTGTTTACATACTGAATAAAAGGGTTAAAATGAGAGTAAATTTCATGTCGTATAGTGGCTCTACTTTATGTAGCCTGTATTAATGTGAAATATTTACCTTAATATTCAATAAAAAGTTGGAAATGTATCTAGATGGTTTCATGCCTTATGGAGTGAAACTTGGATCTGTATGATTGTGGTGGTCATGTAAGAGATAAAACCTTTATCTGTATTGGAATAACAATTTATACAAGTTGCAAATTTGCCATGAAGATCTTCACTAATATCTGTGAAGAAGAGGTTGCTGCTTCAGGCATGTTCATTCTGAAGACAGGCACACAAAATATTTTGTGAAAGATGTAAAATAAGGTATTTGCGTGAACTGGGAGAAACAAAGAGTTGTCAAATAGACATGTACATGAAAGTTTGGGCATATTATTATTCCAGAATGTCTGTTTCAATTTTTAATATATTTTAATTCCATGACGAAATGCTGCTCTTTGTAATCCACTGGTAGAAGTCATACGTGTTGAGAGAAATAAAATATTACTTAATTTTTTAAAATTATGAATCAACTGTGCTGAGGGCCTATGGAGTATCTAAATAATCTAAATTCTGAAAGTGGTGTTAGAGAATGGTAAATAATATTGGTTAATACTTACGCTGATGCATGTTAGTGTAATTAAATATCAGAACACAGTAGTACTGGGCAAAGGTTATTACATTTTAATGGAACATTTAAGAAATTACATGAATCCTGCTTAAAACAATTGGAGGCATGGTTCTTTACTGTGAATTGCATGTTTGAGAGTTACTGCAGATACTGAGATACGTTTCCACAAACTAAATTTCAACTACTGTTGGACTGAAATGTGCAGAATTTACTTTTTTGCCTGAATGTGAAAAATATAGTGACTATGGTGCATGTGGTTGAGGCACCATTTTGTCCTTTCCATTTTCTGAATACCATTCTACTTTTAACTCAAATGCTTATTTAAAGAGCAAAAACATTTTTATTATGATGTCCCTCTTCTTTGCTGAAAATAATCTGCATTCCTAGGTTGGACATCTTGATGTCTCTGAATGGGTGAATATATATAACTTGCAAAATATAAATTTATCTTATAAATAATCCTGAGGAAATCATTCCAAATGTTTTAAATGCCGATGGTTTGAAAACAGTTTTGTGGAAAAGTATCGTAGGATGACTCAAATAATTTGAAGGCCATCATACCATAATGGAAAAGTGTCAGTTAAAGTAAGGAACAAGTATTACGTGCTGTAGATATGAACACTGCTTGAATAATTTAGATTTACAAACACAAACATTAATAATTTGATGTAATTCCTCATCACTCCTGGAGGTGAGTCAACTTTTTATATTGTTCTTGTCCCTGCTGTAGCACATTCTTCTTAGTATAGAAAAGACTTGTTAATCAATTGGTAACTTGTTATTCTAAAGGGACCTCCACTCTGAATCATTCGGCATTACTGGTGGATAGTGTGATGACATTGGGTTTTGTTAATTATTTGTTTAAAATGTTAAATTGTTAGTTTTTCTGTTCTTTTTTCACTTTTATTATCTGTGTTGAGATTGGGGGTAGATGGAGAATGGGAGGGGCGTGTGTGTGTGTTGGGAGAGTGTGGGAGAGAGCAAGAGAGTGAGGGGGAGGTTTATTGAGGTTTAGCGGCGTGAGTTGTGGCCGAAACAACCACCCTATTGTCTTAGGAGTAATTTAATAAAGAAACAGCTTGAGTTCAGTCCGGTGTCTGTTTATCTGGCGGGTCACAACAGTATATCGACTGCTATTGAGAGGCGGGACCACAGGGGTGGCTGGAGGTGGTACTGGCTACCCTTTAAATCTGATTGGTCACCCCCAGCAGAGCTGTCTATCAGGTTCAGTTTGAGCCAAAGGGGTCTGGCTGCAGAGGTGCACTCCCAGCCAATACAGGAAGTGCACGCTCATCCACTGACATCAGGGGCACTCTCAGCCAAAACACGGAAGTGTTACGGGGAACATGCGGTAAGCAAGACGTTTTTGAGACCAATGCGAACAGTATGTTAAGTTGTATTATTTGTTCTACTGAATTATATGGTCAGATTTTTTTTTTATTTCATACTGTACGCACATTATTGCAATGGTAATGTTTTGGTCTAGTGCGTTAGCAACTTGCTTTTTTGATGACTTGTGATTTTTTTTTGTTACGGCAACTGCTAGTCAGTTGAGGTTATCTTACCGTAAAATTTACACTTTTCTACTTTTACAGAGCTTTTCATGACGTTATCTTGTGAGTGTCTTAGTTTTCAACATCTAGTATTTAACATCTAGTTTGTGTGGTCTTGAGAATGTTTTTTGGTTTCCTTATGGCGAGGCAAGACAAGTTTATCATGCACAGAGGTTATTTAATGTGGTTTATATTAAAAAAATTAAATAAGACAGAGCAAAATAGAACATTACAAGAATGTGTAAAAATTGTTTAGAGAATAAAAAATATCGGATTAAAAGTGCAGTAAAAAAATCACAGTTAATATATTCCCTGAGGTTTCATAATATATCACAACCCCTCCAACATAGTAGTTTCTGTTCCTTAAGATATCAGAAACATATTTAAATTCATGTTTAAAATGATGTAACAATGCAAAGATTATTAAAACAAAGATCTGTTGTTTCTTTGTGCTTTTACAGATGCACCCATCCATAACTCTCGAGGAATTTGTGCCACAGCAGTGCACAACCTGTTGCAATTTATATCATTGCCCACTATGCCCTGCCCTGCAGCCTATAAGACTGGAAAGAATCCAACACCATTTAAATGAGTATTTAAGAAAGGCAGTCATTTTTTAAGGTAATGCAATGGGAAAAATATTCTTTAAGATGGTTTGTAAAGTGTCCCCTATAACACAGAGTATTATTTTTCATACACACATGAAAAATAATACTGCAGGGGCTTGTAAAGTTACTGGCTGTGTACACAGGCTGTTATTATAGCCCAAATAATAGCCACAATAGTCCCATTGTTTGGCTACTGCATGCTTTGTTTCAAGATTGCGAGCAGTTTGATTTTTTTTTTCTGACATATTACCTTTTACTGGTTCTTATTTCTAACAGATACGAGAATGTGTCGTTGCCATCTGCCGTGTAGGACTGAGGGTCACTACCATTGTCTGTTTTATAAGAAGACAATATGTATAGAGAAGAAACCGTATAGAGAGTCATCTCAAAATATGCTCAAAATCTGCATCTGACCCTTCTCACAGCCTACCTGTTGCAGCACCAGAGCCCTCCCAAACAAATATGCTAGGTCCACAATCCTGTTTTTAAAAAAAGAAACTACAAAGTACCCTCATTGCTCATTATATTTGCTAAAAAAGAACTTGAACTTGCACATCTTAAGAAAAAATACAGACAGATCCCAGGATGTAACACTGAGGTCTCATTTTTCCAGCATTTGCATCAATATATTTAATGGACTGTCAGCAATCCAACGAACAGGCCATGGGTTTTCTGTTCCGGTTCATGTAAAAAGGAAGATAACAGGCAACATTCATCATGTTAAATGTGAACTGAAGGTGATGGGGAAATTCATCATAAAAATATTGCATAAATAGGAGGGATTTGCTCTCCCATTAAATTCACTTGGAAAGTGTTGAATGCTTAAGTCCTGTATTGGTCAGAAGGAGTGGTCTGGAAAAGGCTATAAAAACTGTAACATCAGAGATCTTGTTTCAGAACAAGCTAGCTACTTCTTTCTCAATTGACCATGACACTGTAATTAATAAAACAGTGGAAGCCTCAACTGTCTGACTGCCTTGGGTGAAATTTATCTACTACAGAGGAATCCAGGCAATTCCAGCTTTTGGCTCAGAGAAGTGGCTTGCCTTTTAGTCAATGTGAACACCTCCACTCACTTGCTTATTGCTGCAACACTGCTTTTGAAGAAATCTTAAATCCCACTGATATAGATGAAATGGTGGCAATAAAATTTTTTGGAAATGAAAAGAAAGCAGTTTGCCTAAAAAGACAAAAAGCAGCACAGGCAGCTTGTGTCCCGTTTTCTGTTTTGGTAGACTTTGATGACTCTGATAAGCAGATTACAATATCCATATATGAGCCTACAATACATCATTATAGTCGTCTCGTTAGATAGATGGTCTGCTATAATTCGGCTGATGCCACTTGGCACTGTCCCTGTGCAAGGGCTTGCACATCCTGTGCTCGCAAAAATAATGGGAAATGGTACTTATTTCAAATTTAAAAAGACTTGTTCAGGACTGAACCATCTAAACCAGCAGATGCAGAAACGATGCAAGAAGGTATAACTCATGTACCCAACGTTGATTTGCAAAGAAGGGTGCAATATACAGTGGGATGCAAAAGTTTGGGCAACCTTGTTAAGTCATTATTTTCCTGTATAAATCGTTGGTTGTTACGAGTGTGAGTTATGTGAGATAAATATATCACACACAGTGATATTTGAGAAGTAAAATGAGGTTTATTGGATTTACAGAAAGTGCAATAATTGTTCAAACTAAATCAGGCAGGTGCATACATTTGGGCACCGTTGCCCTTTTATTGATTCCAAAACATTTAGAACTAATTATTGGAACTCAAATTGGCTTGGTAAGCTCAGTGACCCCTGACC
>JBBPDH010000022.1:5179400-5199061 GCA_037974565.1 Clupeocharax schoutedeni
TCCCTGGTCATTTCCAAACTGGACTACTGCAACTCTCTACTGGCTGGACTTCCACAGAAGGTAACCAAACCACTTCAACTAATTCAGAACACAGCTGCCAGGTTAGTGTTCAACGTTCCTAAGTTTACTCACACCATACCTTTACTAAGGAACCTCCACTGGCCCCCTTTGGCTGCTCGTGTTAAGTTCAAATCCTTAACGCTTGCTTTTAAGGCCAAAAACGGATTTGCACCTCCATATATAACTGCACTGATCAAACAACGTGTCACCTCTCGTCCTCTCAGTGCTTCAAGCACAGTTCGTCTTGAGCCTCCGTCATGCCTCATGACTCTTCTCAGTCCTGGCTCCCCATTGGTGGAATAAACTCCCTTTTCTGGTCTGATCGGCAGAGTCCTTCACGGTCTTCAAGCGTCGCCTGAAAACCCACCTCTTCAAGGAGCACTTTTGTGTCTCTTTCCTACTACTTACTTATTAAAAAAAAAATTCCTTTGACTTCCCACTTCTCTATGACTTGCGTTGTTCTTCTCTATGGCTTATGTATTGTTGAGTTAGGTGTTGGCTAGTTATTATGTGACAGTTGTTGTATAGATGCTCTGAATGCAGTATCTTAGTTAAATAGTTGACATGGATTTAAGCTGTTTTTCAGGTAAGAAACAGTTGTGGAATTCTTAAGCAATGATGTACGTCGCTCTGGATAAGAGCGTCAGCTAAATGCCGTAAATGAAAATGTAAATGTAATCTCTGAGAAATGTAGAAGTGATATTTGAATGTCTGTTGCCAGGTTTGGCAATCATTCATACAAAAAAAAATCATACCAAAGTTCCTACATAGTGCTGTAAGTGTGAATGCAGAGTAGGCCAAGTGCCTGGTTTTGTTTAGGAACGAATTAACTGAGGTACACTGACACTTTAAGTATACTTGGGCAGTATGACAAAACATATGGTACATGAAAACATTTTCAGAATACAAATTATGATGTCTGGTATGTTTTAGTTAGGTCAAAAGAAAAAGCATAGTATTTTCTGAAAATACCATCAAAAACTGAAGTGCATCAATTTGATCATTTAACATACTGTGCTGCACTAACACCAGTTAAGCAGGCCTAAGTGTCCTCTCTTTAAATGCAGTTGGTCATTGTTCTTTAACTATTGACCACATCCCTTAAAGTATGTTGTTATCTTGAAAATAATATCCATGACCAGGAGGATAGACCTGGTATAGTTGTAAAGCTAGATTCCCTTTTGTAAGGGAAAATGAGAAGTAGGACTGCAAAAAAATGTTTGCAGGGATAGATAGTTGAATTAATGTGTGGGTGACTGTCACGGCTGAAGGCTGTGTGAGGCCATGTTTTCTGTTCTTTGTGTTTATTTTCTGTTTTGTCTCATTATGGACTTTTACGTTGATACGTGTTCTAGGTTTGCTTGTGTCACGTGTCCTATGTTTTGTAGTACTTTTGTAGTGTTACGAATGGTCCAATACTCACACCATGAACCCCTCCTAACCTAAAAGTATGCGATAATGTGACCGTCAGTGTGACCTAAGTGAAATGAATATCCCAAGGGGCACCGACTTACCATGCTGTCGCTCCGCCAGCCCAAACACGGCCTGCCATTGACGGAGAGTCCGCGCCGAGCCCTTGTCCTCCGTACTTCCCTCCACAATTCAGGTTTAGGGGAAAACCCCGAAAAGAACCAAAATGAAAAGAAACGTGCTTCCAAAATAATAAAACAAAACAGGGAAAAAGGCATCCTCTTCACAAGACGTATGCAGTCCCCAGTACAGTTCGTTGCGTTGTCCACGCGAGGCCTCAATCAGCCCTCCAGGTGATTGTCCTCCAACAAACGTTCACACCAAACTAAGGCCCCCCATCAATCCTTCCTCGCTGGTGTATATAGGCCAGGACCCAATCCATCAGGATCCACAGCGAGCCAGTGCCCCCTTGTGGACATTGTGAATTATGAACATGTACTGTCTAAGTACATCTATCTTAGAAGAAATATCCTAACATCCGTCTTTAGTCACGTGCGTTTCCCCTCACCTGTTCCCTGTTTGTTTCCCTCAGGTGTATCTCGTTTCCCTAGTCCTGTCTGTGTATTTAAGTCCTGCTTTTACTTCTGTTAATTACTTGGTTATTGTCCTTATCTTTAGTTTGTTTGCCTGTACCCTGAGTTCCCTAAATAAAACCATGCAAATGGAATTTCCTGACCCCGCTTTCTTCATCCCCCAAGGCAGCTCAGGGTCGTTGGGTTTTATCCTTCCCCCCGACCTTGACAGAATATCCGAGTCCCAACTCAAAAATCTACAAGGCGCCAGGCCCATCCACATTGTGATCTGGAACGGGTTCATGGAGGTGCTGGTTCCGGGAAGAGCTGGAGGTGACCCTGGTCGAGGGCCTTGGCTGGTTTGAGGTCAGTGGGACTGGACTCGCGACGGAGTCAACGGGAGTTCAGTATCCGGGAGGCGAGTTGCGATGAGATTCGGACCGCGATGAGTGGATCCATTGTCCGTCCGGACTGGGACTGGCCAGTGAAGCCGAGGACTCCCACGTGTCGTCACTGTTCCGGCTTGCCCCCGATCCGACTCCCGGACCTCCTCCGAGGAAGGTCCCAAGCGCCTTTTTCCCAGCCCACGAGGACTGGGTCACTACAACCGCGTCCTCCTCCCAACACGGCGCGGTTGTCCCGCCTCTCCTTGCTGCCCTGGAGGGCAGGGCTTCGACCACCAGCGCGAAAAGCCTCCAAGAGGCCACCCTGCCTCTTCCCACGGCCAAGAGGCGGAAACGGAGGTGGCGCGGAGCTTCCGCGTTTTCCCCAGCACCACCTTCCACAGTGGCTTCTCCTGAGCGGGAGGGCCCAGTCTGCCTGTCATTAATGGTTCGGTCCTAGCTCCCAGAGGGGTCCGCCCGCCGGTCAATGTGGGCTTCATCCTGGCTCCCGGAGGGGTCAGTCCATCTGCCAGTGAGTGGTCCGTCCCGTCTCCAGGGGGGGAATACCTGCCAGTCGGCTCACCTACCTGCTCACCTGCCAGTGAGGGGTCCGTGCAGTCACCAGGAGGAGACTGCATGTCCGCTGGCTCGCCTGCCTGTCTGCCTGCCAGCGAGGGGTCTGACCAGTCTTCCAGTGGGTACTGGCTGCCTGCCAGCTTGCCAACCTGCTCGCTTGTCAGCGGGGGGTCCATCCAGTCTCTGGATGGGAACTTTCTGCCAGCCGGCTCGCCAACCTGCTCACCCGCCAGCGAGGGGTCCGTCCAGTCACCAGGAAGGGGACTGCATGCCCGCTGGCTCACCTGCCGGTTCGCCTGCCAGCGAGGGGTCTGACCAGTCTCCCGGTGGGTACTGGCTGCCAGCCAGCTCGCCCTCATGCTCGCCCATCAGCGAAGGGTCCACCCTGGTTCCCGGAGGAGCCAGCCTGCCTGCCGGCCTGTCCACCATCAAGGGGTCGGTCCAGTCGCCCATGGCCTTCGAGAACTGCGCGTTTTTTGTTTGTTGGTTGGTTTTATTGGTCTCTTTTCCTTTCCTTTCCGCTTTTTGGGCCTTACCGCCCCGATCATTAACTTGTGTGGGGTTCCCTTTTTGTTTGGATGAAATCTTGCTGCCTTCCCTTTTGATGTTGTTTCGGGGTGGGGGGGGGTTGTTTTTTGTTTTTTTTGGTGGTGGTACCGGGCCGTCCCAGGAGGTTCAGCATTAGAAGGGGGGTAATGTCACGGCTGAAGGCCGTGTGAGGCCATGTTTTCTGTTCTTTGTGTTTATTTTCTGTTTTGTCTCGTTATGGACTTTTACATTGATATGTGTTTTAGGTTTGCTTGTGTCACGTGTCCTATGTTTTGTAGTCCTTTTGTAGTCTTTAGTCACGTGTGTTTCCCCTCACCTGTTCCCTGTTTGTTTCCCTCAGGTGTATCTCGTTTACCCTAGTCCTGTCTGTGTATTTAAGTCCTGCTTGTACTTCTGTTAGTTACTCGGTTATTGTCCTTATCTTTAGTTTGTTTGCCTCTACCCTGAGTTCCCTAAATAAAACCATGCAAATGGAATTTCCTGACCCCGCTTTCTTCATCCCCCAAGGCAGCTCAGGGTCGTGGGGGTTTATCATTCCCCCGACCTTTAAAAAGTTGCAATATATCCCTCAATGATAGAGAGAGCAAGGAAAATGTTACTTTCAAATGAGATTTATATTTAGAATGCCAAAGTCATCTATCATCCCAGCTATGCAATAGGAAGCTTTTTCTGTCTTCAGTAAGAGACAAAAAAGCCATTATTGTTTTTTCATTTTTGTCCCAGTTCTCCCCTTTTATATCTTTGGCCTTGGCTAATCCCTCTTGTCCTCCTCGCTAAGCTTGTGATCACTGAATGTTTTTGTTGGGTGAGTGAGTGCCGCTGCTGTCGCCCCTGCAACAAATTAATATTAACATCACAGGCTTTAAGCATCTGCAGCCCAAACACCTAAAGCCAAATAGGTCTTTATACTGTGTATAAAAGTGATGAAGAAAAAAATAATGTAACAGTGTGGTGTGTTAGAGATAATAGTGAAGCTTTAAGTGGGATGTTGTTAGGGTTGGTCAGTGGCCGGTAGAGGCCCCTGCATTTCTGTTTTTTTGGGGTCATGTTTCTGTTGGGTTTTGAGGGCTTTTATTTTGAAGTTCTGCTTCGTGTCACGTGTCTTTGGTTTACAGCTTACGTGTCTCCTTTGTTCTCAGCTGTCTCGTGTTTTCCCCGATTTAGTTCTGTATATAAGCCTGTTTCTGTTAGTCCTTGCCAATCGGTCCATCACCTCCTTACGCCTCACTTACCCCTCGTTTTCCCCCACGTATAGAGCTGTACCTGTTTTCTGTTTTTCTTGTGGCCATTGCGCCAGGCTTTTGTTATATTTTCTGAATAAAGAAACCACAACATGGACGTCTGTCTGCCAACCTGTTCCTTACTCCAAGTTAGTTCCGGGTTGGTGCTTAGCAGCTCCACCCGTGACAGATATATAGGAAAAATTGGTGTATATTGTAAAATTTAAAAAGGAAATATAAAATTATGAAAGATGAACCCAACTACTTGGAAAAACTAAATGATAGAATGTGAAAAAAATTTATAATATTATTTAAAGAAAAATCATGCAAAGTCTCACGGTAAATGCTTCACTACACCACCCTCTGACACCAATACCACTAAGTAGGATTTTACCATTGTTGATTATTTTATTTTCTCTTTCTGAAGTCCCTCTCATTATCAATGGCCACAGAGAGACCTGAGACATTTTATTTTTTTATCACATTACACACAGGGTTTTATCTCTTTCAGAATGAGATGAGGCCATTAACTGCTATTGTAGTTATCAACTTTGTTATTTGACTTTGTGACCTTTGCTGAGACTGTACAGTGTACCAGGCCTTGAATGCTTAAGTGTCTCTGCTGTCATCTATAAACTAGCTTGGTACATTATTTTTGTATGCATAGCATCACTGATTACACAGAGCTGTTAAGCTCAAACTTAAACTTGCAAGCCAACTGAGCCAATGTAGTTTATAGCATCAAAGGGCCTGGTCAAAATACAGGTAAAACTAAACTAACCATGGCATTCTGATGCTACCTGCCACATCTCTGTACAGTGTGTTTACCAGTATTTCTTCACATTTTATTTTAATGATCATTGTTTCCTTTGTCCTTCAACATTACCATAACAATCCATGTTGGAGAAAAGCTGAATGTTGGAGAGAGCAATACATTTATGCCTGTTCATAACAAAAAATAATTAACATTTTAACCAAAATACAGAAAAGAGTAGGGGGCAAATGTAATATTTAGTTTTTAATTACTCACTGTTGGCAGAGGGCTACTGGATAAAGAATCAACTATAGTAAAGTGATTTTAGTACATGTTGGCCCTGGTGCCTTTTTTTGCAAGTCAGAAAACATTCAAAGACATAAATCAAAAAATTTAAAATATTCTCTCCTGTAACAGGCTGAAGTTTTCCAAACCAAATGTTGAACTAGAACTGTTGCCTGTTTAGGAATCCCCTAGCTTTCATCTTTGAGGATAAAAATAACTACCAGACCCCATTAGCCAAAAGGAAAAAAACATGAGCATTATGTCACAAATTAATTAGTTCAGCATAAGAGAAACAAAATCATGAAATTGTCCATGTCCCAGTAGACGACTTAAAGGCTGTGTTTTTTAAGCTGTGTGCCACTGAATGAAAATTTTTGCCTTTAGTTGTTCACTTTTTCAGTTAACATTTGCTGTACTCAGCGAATATGTAAAAATTAAATGCATCATGCTGTTCAACCAAAAGCCCTTGATGAACTGAGTGTTGTTGTGTACCCAGTACATGCCTTCCTAATCCTGAATGCGCCTGTTCGTTAAATGTCAACATTGTGCTTGTCCTTTGCTTGAGCCTTTGTTCAGCACCATGCCCAATAAATCATCAATAAATCATCAATCCCACCCTGGTACCAGTATAAACATGGCAAACCGGTTATTGCTAATTGTTCAAAATTTGTTAGTAATATATTGATGTGTTAAAGGAAAAAAAGAAACAAAAGTAAAAGGGAAAATTTGACCAGTTATGTTGCTTTCTCTTTACTTAAAACCCTATTCAAAGATCTGATTAAGGGAATGGAAGAATGGCTATATCAAACTGCTACCACGGCAGAGAAGGTGAAGGATTTGATGCATGTTACACCTGAGCACATTTTGGTTGATTAGGGACACAAAGGTTATATGATGGGTAAAGTAACTTAAAATTTAAGGAAACAACCAAGTTTCAGGACAGTGTGAGTTCTAAATGCTAAATTCTTTGTGTAGCATTGTTCTTTGTGTAGAATGTGCTTCAGAAGAGGCCATCTCTGAATAGAGGAGTCTTCAGGATGGTCTGAACCTGCTGTGATGTTCTTGTTGTACAAGTTGGGAGACCCACTAGGAGAGCATTGCAGTAATCGAGGCAAGAGAAATCCAAGGTTTGTACCTGGAGTTGGATATCGTACTGTGTCAAGTATGGCCTGATTTTTCTGATGCTGTATCAGGCAAAGCAACATGACCGAAGGAACAGATGCAGTAGGGTCAGAGAAGGATAACTGGCACTCAGTCATGACAAACGGGTTTCTTGCCTTTATAAACCTGACAAATAGGTTTCTCGTCTTGTATTTATAAATACAAGTTCTCAGCAGTGCAGAACATTTCTATGATTGGTTAAAGGAAAAATTTGAATACTAAGATATATCTATTGCTCTGCATAAACCTGTGTAAAGTTAAACCATGCAAATTTCTGAAGTCCAGTCCATCATCCTTAAAAGGTTTCTCTGGATGTTTTGTCGGAAATTCGGAGTGGGTTTTACATCAGGTGCTTCTGGGAATCTTGGTTCTTGGCTTCTTAAAAAGATGGCCAAGTTGAGAAATAAAAAAACTTAAGCAAGTTTCACCTTTTCTGTGGGGGGAGACTTGCATAGGATTTCTGGTGGTTTTGTCACCTGTTGGACAGCATGCTACCTACAGTGTTCCACAGTGTTGTGAAAGCCACTCATTAGGACACTCAGTCTGTATCATAATGCGGGTGAGAAAAAGCTTACAGACCATTTTTTTAACAAAGAGGTTTTATTGAATCTGGCAAATAATTTATGTTTTTGGTTTTGAAAATTTGCTATTTCATGTATTTCAATTTTCTAAAAATAATATTTACATTTTGAATTGTGTTACAAGAGCAGAGCAAAAAATTGTTCATGTTGGTCAAAGATGAACAGGTAGGGCTGCAGGAATATGGGTGTTGGATTAGTGATAAAGAACTGAAATGGCCATCATTTAACGCTGTAGGCCTTGAAACCAGAATATTCCATATAGATGTGTCCTTCAGCTAATTAGGTATAGCACACACACATGTCAGATTTCTCTGCATGATTATGTGAGGAGTTACATGACAAGTTACATAAGTAGTAAAGAAATAACAGATGATATAGAGAAACCCTAAAGTCATGATCTGATTTATTTCAGCCCAAAACTGAATCTTGTCCATGCATCAAGTGGAGTAACTGTGCCTTGAACCATAACTGCAGCTTTTTCTGTTGGAATTGTACTAAAATCAATACATGAAACATTTCCTGGCTTTGTAGCAAAAATCAGCCGGGCTCTTAACAAACAGTTAAGGATGCATGATCAAGACAACAATCAGCAGATGTATAGGTTTGATTTTTGCTAAATTGTTTTGCTGATTTTTGATGCAAATAACATGAGCCCAAAAAGTATTTTCAATGCAACTGAATTTCAAATTTAAAATGCTAGTTTGGCCCATTTAGCAGCAAGTAATGGTATTTATATTTCAGTTTCAGGCAACATAAAGTACTGCTATTACAAGTTTCATGTGTCCATTTAGACTAATCAATATCAGCAATCACACTAATACTATTACTACTAGGAATTCACGCTATTAAGTTTTAATGGTAGCCATTTTAATGGTAGCAGTTGATTGGTTGAAGGTTGAAATGTTGTTCAGGTAGCCTAAAAGCAACAGCAGTAACATCACTATAAAAAGTGAACTAGTACGCTGTCCTATATTTAAGCACTTGGAATATGCAGAGGTAAACTTGTCATACTACTTTCCATGGCAATATTCATTCAACACATTACAATCAAGTGCATTCTCAGTCCTCTTTAATTTACTTTAAGATTTGCTTTCCCATGTATATGTGAGTCAGCATACATCTAGGTCCTGAAAAATTCATACAATGTCTCCCACTGAGAATAATTCTGTTAGTGACGAGTGACTGCAGGGGCAACTCTGTAACATACTGCAACATTCTGTAAGGGGACACATGAGTAGCATGTGTTGTAAACGTCCTTTATATTTCTATGTCTTTGGAAAGAGGCTGTAAAGCATATGTAGGAGCATTACGATCTACCTTGTTTAATTGCTCACAGCCTTAATAACAGAAAATTGTGAATGCACTATAATAAAGGCTAAATTAATGCTGAGGTGAATGCTACTATAATATTGTATATATATGAGTGCATCTATTAAGGTTTTGTGGGGATTTGGCAGAGTGTGACCAAATGGGTCAGATAGTGCCGTTGGTGTACTTGGAGAGTTTATTCTCTAAGTCACAGATTCGCTTCTCTTGAGAAAGAACCGTGGCCTTCAGACTTTGGATTTCCTCGACAAGCTTCTCCAACAACTGAGGCTAGTGAGCAGAGTAGAGAGGAAAAGAGAAAGCAGGGATGAGGGACAGAAAGGAGACAAAGGAAAAGGGATTGGTTTAGGAACAAGACTGGAAAAAGAAAAGATGCATAAGCGGGAACAAGAAAAGGAAGTCAGGGATAGGATAGGTCAAGCTTGTGGATGGATCATCTGTTTCTGAAGCTCCAAACGTTCATTTCAAAGGAGTGTAAGCAGTAGTCGAGTTGTAAAAACAAATCAGAGGAGATGATGGATTTTATCATTTATCAAACGATTTTGAGCAGATGACAGTGCACAGGGTGGGAGACAAACTGAGTACACTTTTTATTGTTGTTTAAGCAAAAACATAATGTTTGATGTTTCTGACTTGACTTACCTGAAATGTTACTTTTAAATCCGAAGTCCCTCAGATCGAGTGGTCCATGACACTTGGCCATGATCTTAAAATCACAACACTACTATCACCTGCTACGCCACTTACTGACGTCAATTTAACATCACGTGCCCTCTCGCTTACGGTATTTTACTCAATAGGCCTATGCGCAAAGCCCCCAAAATGTTTAAATGGAAATATTATTTAAAATAGCACAAGGGATAGAACGGGTTTTATTCTATGCCCTCCCCCCTCAACTCGAGTACTGGGTGCAAGAGAGACATTGAGTGAAAGGTAACAGTGACAGATAAACATAGTACTCACTTCCAAACTGCTACCATCAACAGAAGACAAGCTCCTACGAGTTGCTGGCCTAGAGTCAAGGACATTCTTCTTGGCAACTTTTAGCTCTCTGCTCTTTGGAGGAACATAACCATCCCTTAAGGAAATCAAGACAGGGTCCTCATCTCGGCCATCCAGCCATTCTTCAGGCTCCAAAGCTGGCTCTGGGCCTGCTGTATCTGGGTAAAGATCATCCTGGAACAGATCCGACTGGCAGGACAGGACATAACCCATATATCAGAATGAGAAGTAATCAGGAGTAATAACTATTGATTTCTGGGTGCAAATAGGTGGTTACCTTTCTAGGGACTGTCATTATGATAGGCTCACACTTTCTTTCATGGAGTTTGTATAACCTGAAGACAGATAATTAAAAACAGGGTTAACCCTGAGAGAAAATGTACCTGGTAATTAAAAAATGCTGCTGTATAAATTTCTCCTTAAGGCAATATTTTAAAAATACATAATTTTAGGCTATATTCAGAAATTAAACTGAAAAACAGATACAATGAACCAGTTTATGAGGACTAGCTATCCATTAGAGTACAGGTCCCCTTCAGTGGACCTGAGCATGCACTGTGCATAATGCTGAACAACAGTGACGTTCAGATGGTTGTTAGTGAGTTGCCCATGTGATCAGAAGGTTGTGGGTTCGAGTTGCCTGTGGCATCACAGAGGTACCCTTGAGCGAGGTAACACCCCCACAGTACCGTGATCAAATTTAATATTGTTCACACGGTGTGCTGTGGCATGTTCACATGCGACAATTGGCCACTTTACACTTACACAATTTTTCCCCCCCACATCATAACACTGCTCCCACTAGCCTGTGCTGCTGGAGCTATACAAAATGGCTTCAAGGAATGTTGTTGCTTGATTCTGATTCTGCCTTCTGAATAACCAGGCTATATTTTATCTACTACTTCAGTGAGGAGTAATCAGGGTTCAGTGGGTAATGGGTACATTTGTGTAAACATTTTTACATATAAAATCAGTTATTATTTCAAATGACATTTCTATATTTGTAGGTACATGAACTAACTATTGATTTCTGGGTGCAGATGACCATTGTTAAAAGTGCTATATATAAAAAAAATGTAACTTTAGACAATGCTTTCTTGTTGTTGTACCCATTTGAGACATTGTTTGATATGTAAGGCACTGTATAAGTAAGGGCGGGGCAGTTGGTGGCCTAATGGTTTGGTTAGTGGTGTTGCCCCTGTAAGCTGGTTGTGGATTCGAATCCCAACACTGCTAGTGTGCTCAGTGAGGTACACTTGAACAAACACCTAGACATATGTAATCACTCAAGTCCGACTGACCTGACAATCTCACACTTGCTGACATCCACTCCTCTCTTAGGCATAAAGCCCATTCCTCGCTGTGGCTCCTTGCTACTGAATGTGCTGAGGTAATGCACATAGGGAGGCTCCTCTGTGATCTCAAAATACCGAATGCTGCTGTCACCCTGAAGACAGAGATAGACAGGCAAAGAATAAGACCCTTCCACAATTTTAATACTGGACAGCAAATTAAAAATATTCGTTTTCGATGACAAAAAGCTGACACTTACCTTACCACACAGATATACCATGCTAGTGTCAGGATCATAAAAAGGCAGTAAAACACCATTACTTGTATCCAACTCTAAAAGTGCAATTGGCTCCTCAAAATTTGTCTGAAAGGAGGAAAAATGAAAATGGACTATTTCCACTTTGAACTTTAAAAACATAGCATTGTTGTAAAAGTCATTTTATGAAATATAAAACCCAGATGTGCATTGTATGTTTTTCCAACCGGGTCCCAAAGGCCAAGTTCTCTCTGGCTCATCCTGGTGAAACCCGTGGTGAAGATGTTGCCCTCTCTGGTGAAGATAGCTCTCATTGGCCTGATGCCTTCATGTGGAGACAGTCTCTCCTGTAGGATCACAAGACAGAAGAGCTTAGAGCCACTAACTCTCAGCATTTTTAGGGGTCCAAGCACTAAGTGTGTAGGAACCATATTGTTTTTCTTTTTCTTTTTTCTTTTTTTTCCTTCCCTACATAAAAGTCTGGCCACGGCCTAAACTGCACATAATTTGTAGAAACCTTTTGGGGGACTGGTCAGGTCTGTGTGTCAGATCACCAATACCCGAAATGGTACATGTGCACCAGTAGGTTGCGCTGTAACGGGCCCAATTTAAGAGATAATTAAAAAATTCTTTCACCTGCTTATTCTCTGGGAGAACCTGCATAAAATGTAAAAGGCTGGTGAGTGTCACTCTATCAAAAAAGAACCATTAGAAACCAGTACATGTAGTTAGCCTCTGCACTGCCAGAGAAGAGTTAACAAACAGCTGCAGGGTTTGGCTAACAGAATTATCGTCTATGTAAAAATAGGGAAGCCTCTGTGTAAAAAAAACAGGGAAGTTTAATTGGTTATCCTCTGTGTAAAAAACAGGGAAGTTTAGCATTACATGCTAAAATTGGTTATCCTCTGTGTAAAAAACAGGGAAGTTTAGCATTACGTGCTAAAATTGGTTATCCTCTGTCAAAACAGGGAAGGGACTACTTTCTGAAGACTGCAGCTGACAAGCCACCAAGATCTGAATAAAGATACATTGCTTTAAGATATCCAGAAACGTCTTCTGGTTTTTAAGGAAGAACTTCACAACACTACGTTGATGGTCGCAAAGAGTTACTGAAGCGGATTTTTGATTTATGCAATCGTTTTGATGTTACGTTCAAATCACTATAGAGCGGGTGTGGCCTCTTTTTACTCTGAAGTAAGGTATATTGAAAGGTCAACGTCCTAACATAACCACACTTTCGACAGAAACAACACACAAGAAGTTTTGGACATTTGCAAAAGATGACACATGTTCACCAGGTGTTAGGTGGCGCTCTAACAAGGCTAATTAAGTTTTTGGTCATATCTTGTTAACCGGATCACATAGACTGAAAATTCTTCATGTGCCTTATACCTTGGACGATCCTTAATATCATCTATATGGTCCCGCCCACATGGCCATGCCTACTTCCGCCATTAGTCACTGGCATTGTAACACACCCATTTCTCATTTTGCCTATATCTCCTAAACCGTACGGGATAAATTCGAAATTCTTTCACTGGCTTATTTCATGGCCCAACATGACTCTAATGGATATGGCCACGCCCAATTCCATCTGCCAAATTTTTCCACCATTTTGAAAAAACACGAAAACATGTATTAGTAAACTACTCTGAGGCCGTTGCTCCAAATCTCACGAAATTTGGTAGATATCATCTACATAGCAAGGTGACACCAGAACTTCAAGTGGATGTTCGATTTATGAAACGATGTTAATGTTACGTGCCAATCAATGCCTTGGGTGTGGCCAACAATTACGCTAAAGCCAATATCTTCACAGAACAACATCGCAACATGACCACACTTGGAGGAGTATATGTAGACATGATGTTTTGGACACTTGCAGATGATGGCACAATTTATAAATATAAATTCCACATTTCTGTATCTCAAAATTGGCTTAAGGTCAAAATCCGAAATTTGGTAGACGTCATGTTGGGCCACTCCTGAGTCAATCGCTAAAATATGTTAAAGATTAATGAAAAGGGGCGTGGTCTATTCACTCTGATATTTCTGAATGTAAATTACCACCCAGGGCCAAAATTGAACTAGTTTTGTACAAAACATTTACGGAACTGGTCGAGTCTGCGTGTCAAATTACAGATACACAAAATGGCACATGTGCACCAGTAGTTGGCGCTGTAATGGCCCCATATACGTTTCTGCTCACATCTCTGGAACATTAAGGGCTACATTCAAAATTCTTTCTATTACTTATTCTCTGGAAGCTCCTGCATCAAATGTATATCTCAGATTTTCATATGGCCACGCTCACTGTCTGCCATTTTGACTAAACCACAAAACCTACAAAAGTTAACTTGTCCGAGGACGTTTCTCCAAATGTCGCCAAATTTGCCATATGTCATCTATGTTGACTCCCGCAAAAAGTTACTGAAGCGGATTTTTTATGCAATCGTTTTGATGTTACGTGCCAATTACTACAGAGAGGGTGTGGCCTATTTTTACTTTGAAACCAATATCTTCAGAGGTCAACATCCTAACATAACCAAACTTTGGAAAATTTGGGCTAATTATGTTTTTAGTCATATCTTGTTAACCGGGTCACATAGACTGAAAATTCTTCATGTGCCTTATACCTTGGATGATCGTTAATATCATCTATATGCTTCTGCCCACATGGCCATGCCCACTGTCTGCCAGTTTGGCTAAACCTCAGATTATCAAAAAGTAAACTTGCCCGAGGCCGTTTATCCCAATCTCGTCAAATTTGGTATACGTCATCTACGTTGACAGCTGCAAAAAGCTACTGAAGCAGATTTTTGATTTATGCATTAGTTTTGACGTTTTGCACAAATACATATCAACTCTGCCTATATTGACTCGGAAGTCAATATCTTCAAAGAACAACATCATACCATAACCAAATTTGAAGGAATTTACGCAGACATAATGTTTTGGCAAAATGCAAAAGATGGCACAATTTGGCCTATAGGGGGTGCTATAAATGCCACATTTCTATATCCCAAAAACTGCGTAAAATCGAATTCTGGAATTTTGCATACTTTACCATGGGGCATGAGACAATCCATGAAATATCTCAATGATTGATTAGAGTGGGTGTGGTCTATTTGCTCAAAAACTTTCTCATTTTTTGGGGTCTAACCACAATGTCAGTCATTACTTTCAGAACAAAATCTTCATAGATCAACATTGTTACAAAACCAAACTCGGCACACTACATATACACACCAAGTTTTAAACACCTGCAAGAAAAGGCACATTTTGTTCCATAGGGGGCGCTATAACTTACACGTGTAAATTTCTAAACAACCTCTTTGACATCAATTCTTACACATCTGTGACTGCTTTTCGCACTTGCTCGTGTTCAAGGGCGCCGGAGATACAGACCGTGCCGTCGCTTGGACCCTGTTAATAAGTGCTTGCAGTTCTAGTTTATTAAAGAGTTTGATTTAGAGTGTAAACATTTTAAAGTTTCAGAACACATTTGACTTCCCAGTTGCTGAGCAACAAGTTTAATTATTTGATTTCATAATATCAAGAAAACCATTTTTAAAATAACACTTTTTAAGGGGTGGATAAACTATTTCCTTTGCAAGGGTGATAAATATTCTTCCTATGTCCAACTGCCGTAAAAGTTTCTGCTGCAGCGGGTGAACCTGATTCACAGTGTAGTTCTGAGTTGCAATCAGGCTGGAGCTTCTTAGTGTAGGGAGTGTGATGAGTGTGTAGGGTAACTGTAACCCCATATAAAGTAAAATTTTAAAACTGCTATATCAGTTAAATGTAGGGCTGTAAAGCGATTAATTAAAATTAACTAGTTAATCGCAAATCTGGGAAAAAATTAATCGCGATTAATCACAATTCTATGCCAACCCAATATATAATATATAATGAACACACGAAGTCAGCAATTTTACAAAGAAGGCTTTGTTTATTTTTTCACAACTCTGTCACACTTTTAAAAGCTGTGAGATCTTTTAAAAACTTACTTTTGAAAAGCAAATGCATAACATCTTCAAACCTGGAAGAATCTGTGTCTTAAGACAAAAACGTAGCTTTAAATAACCTGAATTAATGCAGCGGTCCCCAACATTTTGTCACGGACCGGTTTAATATCAGAAATGATGTTCACGGCCCAGCCTTTAAGTAGATAAATTTATACAAATAAATGATAAGCATAAAATGGGGATATTTTAAAAATATAAAAATGGGGTATCTTAAAAATATAATAAAAAACTAAATCCAGTGTGTACTCACAGCTTTATTAACAGCATTTTCATAAAAAGCCAACAACAGAACACGCGGAACATCCATGTTTTTTTCTGTGCAGCCGGCGGACCGGTACCACATGACCCACGGCCCGGTACCGGTCCGTTGCCCAGGGGTTGGGGATCACTGAATGAAAGGACAAAGCCTTTCATTCAGTGACAAAACTAAAGTCATTTCAAAAGGACAAAACTAAAGTCCTCCGCTGTCTCTGCCATTTAACAGCCAGATTGTTTATCTCCCATCGCTAGCTTGCCTGAGCAGCTTCTTCTTCTGCCATGCTGGTAGAAGATGGAGCACAATACTGCCCCTAGTGTGGTACAGTGTGGTACTGCAACGCAGAGGAGCATTTCATTTTCAAATTAATCGCGCGATCAATTTATTTTAAAGCATTATAAAAAATAAATTAACGCAAATAGTTAACGCGTTATTTTTAACAGCCCTAGTTAAATGTATTTCTACATGTCTCATTGCGTTTCTAAAACATTATTTATATAGGCCTGGTTGTTCCCTTTAACTTATGCAAGTCAGTAGAATCTAAAACAGACAAAATCAGTGGTTAAAGAAGATTCTCTTTCTTTTACTTGCTCTATATACTCACCGCTACCACCTCTCTTTTCCGTGGGTCACAGACACGAAGACGACGGTCTTTGCAAGTGGTGCAAAAGAGACTTCCATTGTAATTCCAGCTGACGTTGTAGATGAGGTCAGGGTGGTCATCCATTGTGATCAGAGCTTCTCCAGTACCCACATTCCAGATTATGATCAGATTATCACTACCTGTGTAGTTATACATACATAACAGCCAGTATATAGGTTCCAACCCTCAGTGAAGGGAGGAAGATCATGCTAGTAGATAGCAAAAAAGCTAAGATTAATTGAGAATGTAAGAAACATGTCACACACCTGCAGTGAGTAGAATGTTACGGGCAGTTGGATGCCAGTTGACAATGCCCACACGTTTGGAATGTCCCTGCAGCACAACAATGGGATCACTAATGGGCCGACATGGAGTGTGGTCAGGGATTTGCCATACCTACCAAACAAGAAAAAATCATAATGTCAAAAATGGCACCAAGAAAACTTTCTGCAAGGATTTAATCTCTGTAATCACATCCTAAGCATGAAGTTGTGAATAAAAATGAGGTGATGAGTAGGCTAGCAGTTAGTCATTAAAGAAAAGAAAAATATCAATCTCCCTCCATGCATTTAATTTGTGTAAGATCTGTTTTATGAGGCATTCCAGGCCTTGCCTCTGTGGAGCTGACCCCCTTGCCTATAAACTCAGGGAAACCATATATGAATTCTACATGATCAAAGTAAGCGCTAGTTATATCCTAATTATGTTCCCTGAGTTCAGATTATTAGTTTACATTTACATTTACAGCATTTAGCAGACACTTTTTATCCAAAGCGACTTCCATTCCTTAACTACAGGGGGCAGTCTACCTGGAGCAACTTGGAGTGTTTTAGCATAGTATATAAAATAAACAGTTAAATTTGGGCACCATGGTCAAATGACAATAAATTAAATCAGATACATTTCTACAAATGCTCATGTATGTGATCTGCAGGGTTTAATACTGCAATAAAATGTGGCACGTGCAAAAGTTTGAAACGCCCAGATTTTGTTGATCCACAGGTGTTAAAATCCTGTCTGTAAGCTTATGTCTCATTCATCCAAGTTTGGTGCAGAAACTTCCAAAGAGGAATAAATTATGTCAATCTTTAGACCTCTCAAGGTGTTGTTCTCATTTATAACTGCTATTGATTTATCTAAGCAGCTGACTGAGAATCTGAATCTAATTTGACTCTCAAGCAAGAAAATGTATTAAAATTTTTCTAAACCCTTCCTGTTTGTAATTATCACTGCCCAAGATGTCATTAAAATGAAACAGGAAAAATAATAGGTGAAACTTCCCCAAAAGTGCTAACACGCTAGCAAAGCAAAAGTCCTACTTCTCTACGAAACAGCTACAAGCAAATCTGAGGAAACCTTTGCCAAGAAACACCACAGGTACACAAAACTGTATTTCAATAAAAGTATGATAAATGTATTTTTAATAAAAGAACTCCTTGCAAACTATTCAGCATGTGAGTAGGTATTTTATACACCAGGGTTGTGTGGTGGCCAGGACTGCAGAAAATTCCGGGATGAAAGTAAGAAATGGCTGTCCTAAATATGAGCAAATCCTGGTACCTAATGTCCCATAGTCATTGAAGAAACTGTACATGACAAGATATTTGATGTTACGATGCAGGACAAGTTACAATACACTTTCCAAAACATTCAGACTACTAGACATCAGCCTTAAACTACCTCAAAAAATAAGAAAATATACTCTTTTATTAGAGCTTAATCATTCTGTGCATACAACTGGTAAATATTTATGTCCTAGATGTATTCAGTATGTAAAATACAGATAAAAAAAAGAGACCATTGTCAGCTGGATGTAAGAATGATTTGGAGGCTGTTATTTCAATCAGAGGTGATCTTACTTAGTATTTGCTGTGAAAGTGCCCAAAGTAAAGTTGCTTATAGACTGCTAACAGTGTAAATATATAACTTTTAAACAAAAATGAGTCAGGAGACACAGGGACAGAGAAATCCATTTTAATTTTGTTTTTATTTTCTGCTCTGAACAGCACACACACTACACAAACTCCCCAACACCAACTACAGTGCCAAGTACCGCCCTCCCCTTCACTTCGCCAGGTGTGGCTCATCACCCTTCACTTCACCCAAGTCTGTCCGCCGAAACCCACACATACCCCCCGTGCCACTCACGTGGTCCTCCTGCCCGCCACAATATGTTCATATATACCGGCCCATAATGCACCCCCTTAGTACTAGTCACCCGAAACTATGATCTCTGTAATTTTATCTTCCAGTGTAAGTAATCTTCCTTACTTACGTAATTTTATCTTCCTATAGTGCGCAGGCGCGGAGCCTGCAGCAGCATATACACGACTGCTCTGTGTAACGTTTTGTGTGTTTTTATAGTCCGTGCTTTGTAAACTTTCTTTTAACGTGTTATAATTAAATTCTACAAGCTGTGCCCTCCATAACCATGTGTTTGGTGAGAGTTATTTCGTTTTTTTTTACTTATTACGACGCTCTGTTTTGGCTGCACACATGCTGCTGCTGCTAATGCTAACGCAGCTAGCAGCAGCGAATGACCCTTTGTTTACACCCAGGAACAGCTGATTTCGCTGAGGCAACATGCGACGCAGGCTGGAGACATCATCTCTGTCATTCCCGAGGAAATAAGGAAGGGAAAGGCGAGGAGAGGATGTCGTGGAGGAGTGAAGGGTCGAAGTAAAAGTGCAGCGAGGAATGGACAACAAACTGTACAGCGGAGGAGGCGATATAAACCTTATCTCCCCTCCATTGTCATGGGCAACGTGAGGTCGCTGGACAACAAGATGGACAAGCTCACGGCGCTTGTAAGGAACAACAAGGAATTTCATGAGTCCAGTTTATTGTGTTTTACTGAAACATGGCTGCATGAGCGGATTCCCGACTCTGCCGTGGATGTTACCGGCTTTTCAACTGTTCGGTCGGATAGAACTCAGCGCGAGAGTGGTAAGTGCAAAGGAGGAGGACTCGGTCTGTTCGTGAACAAGAGATGGTGTCACCCTAATCATATTGTGCTTAAGGAACACGTCTGTAGCCCGGACATTGAGCTGGTAGCAGCAGGACTCTGTCCATACTACCTGCCCAGAGAATTCTCACATGTGATCGCCATTGTTGTTTACATTCCTCCATCTGCTGACGCGACGACCGCGTGTGATGTCATCAGCTCCGTGACCATCAGACTTCAGACGAGACATCCGAACTCTTTCATCTTAGTCTCAGGCAACTTCAATCATGTCACTCTAAACAGGACACTTAGCACATTTACACAGTTCGTGGACTGCCCAACCAGAGAAAATAAGACACTGG
>JBBPDH010000022.1:5199161-5210647 GCA_037974565.1 Clupeocharax schoutedeni
TTTCATATTCAGTTGCATGGCGTGTTCTAAGACGCCTAATCATGTTAGTGGTGTTAAAATGGCTTTATATTAGATTTAAACAATTTATGTGAAAGCAGATTTGAAATCAGAATGAAAATTGCTTTAGAAAATGCAATGTGTAATCTTGAAATGAAACGGCAGCAGAATTCAACGACTGGCGGCCGAGTGAAGCAGCGGTGCACTTGATGATGGCACTGGAAGGAGGGGGGACGACCAGGGTGGGAATAACTCACTGCCACTGAGACCGAGCTAAAAGCCTACTGGTCCCAGTGGGAGAGCTTAACGATTAAGCGGGGGCTCTGTTATCAGGGCTGGCGACATCCCAATGGCCGGCGTGTGTGGTGGCAGCTGCTGGTGCCCCGTGGGCAGTCCACAGCGCCACAGGGGCGGGCCACTTCTGTGTCACAAAAACGCTGGCGCGGCTGTGAGCAAGATTCTATTGGCCGGGCTGTCAGCAAGATGTGGAGGTTTATGTCTACCGCTGCGATGCGTGCACCACGAAAAAGGGGCAGAGAGAACAGTCGTGCGCCCAATGCAGGCCTACGTCTTGGGGCCGCCTATGGAAAGAGTAGGGGTAGGACCATTTCCCCGCTCAGAGGCCGGCAACCAGTATGTCTTAGTAGCCAAGGACTACTTTACGAAGTGACCCGAGGCGTACGTGGTTGCCGACCAGAGCATGGAAACAGTCGCGGCAAAGCTGGTGGAAGAGTTTTTCTATCGGTTCGGGGTGCCGGAGGAACTCCACAGCGACCAGGGTTGCAACTTTGAGGCGCAGCCGAGGTGTGCGAGGTTGGGGATCCACAAGACCCGGACGACCCCACTGCATCCGCAGAGTGATAGGCTTGTGGAGCGTTTCAACCACACCTTGGCCACCCAGCTGGCGATCCTGGTCGCAGACCACCAGTGCGACTGGGAAAAGCCACCTGACACTGGTGCTGTGGGCATGCCAGACAGCGATGCAGGACAGCACCCAGTGCACCCCAGCAGCGCTCATGTTTGACCGGGAACTCCGAACCCCGGTGGACTTGGCGTTTGGGCCCCCTCCAGAACCTGAACTTGTCCGCCCGTGCCGGACTATGCCCAGCGGTTGTGGGAGTGACTCTGGGTGGTCCACGCTTTGGTGCGAGAGAACCAAGGGGGGGGGGGCACCGCCAAACAGAAACGCGCCTACGACCTGCACAGCCATGGCCGTGACTTTCGGGTAGGGGGCCGTGTCTGGGTTTACTGCCCCTCCCGAAAAAAGGGAAAGAGTCCAAAGTTGGACTCGCACTGGCGCGGGCCAGGAGAGATCTTGCAGCGAGTGGGAGAGGTGGTTTACCGGGTGTGGGTGGAGGGCCGCTGGAAAGCGTTGGTCATCCACCGGGACCGTTTGGCATCATACCACCCTAAGGTAACAGGACAGTGGGGAGGGCTCTTGGGAGATGGGAATTTTGGGTGCCTCAGAGTCTCCGAGGGGTCCGGGGAGGGCCCAGAGTGAGCGTCGGCTGGAGGCGCCACGTGAACAGTGTGTGAGAGTGTGGGTGTGATTAGGGGTTAATATGGGTTAGAGTGTGTGTGTGTGGGGGGGAGTGATGCGCAACACCTGCCCATCACCATGGTTACTAGCAGGTTTTTTGGGTCTGTAACGTGATGATAAACGATAATAATAATAACAGTAATAATAATAATAATAATTTCTTCAGTCCCCTGTTGCCGGAGTGATCTTGCAAGCTGCCTGTGTGGCCAGTAACTTCCTGGGTGCCTTACTAGCAATGGATTTGCCAGCGATCTGCTTTGATCTTGCCATAGTAGCAAGAGATTGTGTTTTGCCACAAGAAAAATAGTGAAAATAAATATATAATAAAATATAAAGCCACTATAAAAATAGGCATTTTAGGCATTTCTTTTTTTACCAAAACACAACATGTTTTTTCATTGTATGCAAAAACCTTAGAATGTAACCCCTGCGAATAGCGGGGATTACTGTATTTCCACATGTGATGTGTGTCGGTGTTCTCTGCTGCATGTGTCAGGTCTGGTTTTGTGTTTAGATTTCCCTTGTGCCAGCTGTACTGCCCCTTTTATGAAGGGATTACAATAATTGGTTGAACTAAGGAATGCATATCAGCATGAGCCAATCAGAGGCAGAGATTGCATTGTGTACACAAGCGAGGAAAGGGAGAGAGAGAGAAAAAAAGGACTACTAGATCTTCTCCCGGTGGGCGTTGACTCTTGTCTCATCTATTGTTTAAAATTAAAATTAAAATGGAATTTTTTTTGATCGTAAAAATGAAGTATGTTTGACTCATTTGCTTTATTTTTGCAGTACTACAGCCAAACTGCAAAATTCTGATAAAATGTTGAAAGTGAAAATGTTTTATTCAGTTTGTCATCCCTACAGGCATATAAATAATGTACAACATACAGGCTTTCTCAGTGTGTGTAAGAGAGAAAGAAGAAGAGAGAGAGAGCAATCTAGTGTTGGGTTATATAAGAGACTTCAGTACAGCAAAGTCTTATTTTTGGTTAGAGATTGGCTCCTGTGTTTTTGTTTACTAATTAGTGTCTCTCAGTGGCTTCAACACACTACAAGCACATACGCACAATCACACGGGTAAACACATTATTATTCACAGATCTCGACAGGAGCTTATTGCCAGGGGGAGTCCCTTTCAGTGTCTTATTGTGCCGAGAGCTCTTAAACCTTCCTATTTTTAGACCGATTTACAGTATAGTATCTAGAGGTAAAAAACTTTTCACAGAGGTACCTGTATAATGACAGCAACAGGTTAAAAACAGATATTACTGTCAGCTTAGTAGTCACTAACATTTTCATATACGAACTGTATTGAACAATATAGTTAATGTAGTTGATGTAAACCTGCAAGCAACAGGCTACAATGTTTCATATGTTCTTTGAAGCCTACAGGGTCACAAAAAAGTAAAAGTTTTAGTGTTCGTAGAGACTAATGCTACTCTTTAAAGTTGTACCATTTGGGTCATATTTGACAGTTTACCATCAGCATCATGTCAACTTACAGATTGCTCTAGGAAGAACATTAAGGCTCTCAAAAAATGTACAGCTGAATGAGCTGAATACTCATGCAGCAGGGTTGTAGCTCACATTAGCGCTATGAGAGATGATACAGTGTAAGCACAGTTCTTAACACAAGCCCAGTGCATAGAAGAATGGGCCAAGAATTGGAGGGAGTCAGTGTAAATGTTACTTGAATCTTTGTTTCAAGGTTCAAATGTTCAATTAAATAAATTATAACACTGCATGCAGTTAGAAAATGTATAATTTTAAAAAAAGAAAATTTAATCACCACTGGTGAAATATGATTCTGGACCTTGATTCTCAAAAAATCTGATAGAAAGCCCTTCTCATTTCACTTATTTTGTCATTTTAATTACAACTTGTATTATCTGATAATTTATCAAACAATTTGAGTGAAAAAAGAGTATATAAATTATTTACATTTACAGGATTTTTAGTTGTTTTTTATACAGTGTACACTCAGAATATGCAAGTTTGTGCAAAAGCCTCTGATAAGTAGATGAGATCCACCAAAGTCATCTGGAAACACTTTCGTAAAAAGGACATTTTTATTCTAAGACATATTTTTCGGAAATATTTTTCTTTTCATTTTTGTATTCCAAAAGTTTGTTGTTGACTTCTAGGTTTAAATAAAAACAGTGTGATCTCTGACGTTTGGCCATAATTGTATATCTTTCTCATTTATGCATCAGGACTACATAAAATGCATAACTATACATATGTTTCTTCTACAAAAATGGTTTAGGATTGAATTATTGTCTTCTGAACCTTAGAGTACTTTGCAACTGTGAAACCTATAATTTTGATTAAAAGACTGACTGTCAGCTTTACATTTGCCCCTCAGGTGGTAATGGTCAGATGGTGCAGATGGACAGTGACAGGTCTGGCTATGTGGGCTCACAGGTGGAGCTACGGTGCGAGTTTGTCAACAGTAACCCACCTGTAAAGATCTCTCAGGTCACCTGGCAGAAGTTCTTAAATGGAACCAAGCAGAATGTTGCAATTGCCAACCCTGCCCTGGGTGTGTCCGTGCTGCCACCCTTCAAAGAGCGTGTGAGATTTAAGAATCCAGCAGTGCGCCAAAGGACACCTTCCCTGGAAGACACCACCATAATCTTCAATAACATTAGACTGTCCGATGAGGCTGCTTACATCTGCGAATACACCACCTTTCCTGCTGGTAACAGAGAAAGTATGGTCAACCTCACTGTTTATGGTAAGTTACGTTGTGCAAAGTACTAAAGTACTAAACCTTAAACATGAATCTGTTAGGCCCCAGTTCGTATCTGGACCGAACTGCAAGCCATCCCAAGCCCAGTGTATGTTTCAATAAATTATCAGATTTGTAAAATATTTTTTATATTTTTACGCCAATCCTGGCCTGAGATAAACTGAAGCAACATTGGCCCACTTCATTTCTCAGGCTTTGTATCCACATTAGCAAGTCCACTAAGGCTAACGTGCATTCACACGTGAGTGAGCAAAATACCTGTGTCATTGTAAGAGTCACTGGATAAGGAGGCTTTATGTCCTATTGCCACTTTATTTGTTGAAACATAAAAGTAATTAAGGCAATCAATGTTATTGTTAAATCTTTTCATAAAACTACAGTGCTTGTTACACCTTACTATCAGAAGTGAGAGCAGATTAGGTTCACAAGCAAACAATTATAGACATACAGCACCATTTCTTTTGGTTGTATGTTGTAGGCAAATTTGATGAAAAGGAATTTGCTTATCACTTGTCATGTTTATAATTTGCATCTTTGAATACAAAAATTTGAGGACGCCTGATCTAAACTACTGCGAAGACACTTCAGGCAGTCGTAATGAAGAAGACAAATGTCTGACACGTTTGACAGTGGGTTTCAGCATTGTATAGTAAAAGAGTTAAAAGAGGCAAAAGTGCCCTATATTTTAATTTGAGCATTTTGTCCATTATTTGGGGATAAGCAATAACTCATTCAAACAATAACTCATTCAGTGATTGACAGCCATCCCATAGTATAATGTACCAAATTCATATTTAATCTGAGTCAGGTTACAAATTGTACACATTGTCTTTGTTGTGGAGATAAGTATGTAGAATTTCAATAGTTTATACAAGAGACCTCTATATACATTTCTAAACTGGTGACATGGCTGACTTATCTTCATGATGTTTTGCTCATAACACAAATTTGGAGCACAGACCGTGGTCTGTTTCTTGGTCGTATGTTGCGTTTTGGGAAATTAGGAGCCAAGATTCAACTGAAGGGAGGAGATTTTACTGGAAGTATCTTCTATTTGTTGATTAGTTATTCAGGAAATTATGCCTTTAATACATCACTACTCATTTTCTAACCAGTCAAATTTCAAAATTTATTTAAAAATGTAGTTGTATAATGTGGCCATAATTGTTGTGGTTTCATTCTTAATTTCTCTTCTGCAGCTCGACCTATGGTCCAGATGAGCCTGTCCACACCCACCATAGTGGCAGGATCCAAAGATCTGAAGATGACTGTGGCCACATGTATCTCAGCCAATGGGAAGCCTCCTAGTGTGATCACATGGGACACTGAGTTAGATGGGGAAGCAAACACAGAAGAGATCAAAAACGCTGATGGAACAATCACAGTGCGCAGTGACTACATAGTGGTGCCTAGTCGAGAAACACATCAGCAGCAACTCACCTGTATCTCCACCTACAATGATGAACAGTACACAGACAGTGTCACCCTCAACATCCAGTGTAAGCCGACATTTTTGCATTTTGCAGATTTTTTGCTGCTTTTACCTAGTACAATAAAATGCTGCAAATGCTGAACATATCCTGTAATACGTGTGTCCACAGATGAGCCTGAGGTAATCATTGATGGATTTGATGGAAACTGGTATATAAATCGAGATAATGTTCAGCTTACCTGCCTTGCTGATGCTAACCCAGCCATCTCTTTGTTTCAGTGGAGATAGTAAGTATATAAAGATAAAACATGTAGTTAAACATGCAGCTTGTGAACATACACAGGCTTCTCATAGCTAATAATAAATAATTTAATACAATGATATTCCATAATTATTCCTTTGTAGTCTAAATGGATCTATGCCAAATACCGTGGAGCTCCGTGATGACACACTGTTCTTCAAAGGTCCTGTGACCTATGAGATAGCAGGCAAATATGTCTGTGATGCCACAAACAGCATTGGAACAGGCTCAGCATCGGTAGAGGTCACTGTGTCAGGTAAGTACTGGCATTTTTGGTGTAAAATGCATGTGCCAAGCTGCTCAGCATGTTGAGTCCAGTCTATTGATTCTACACCTAATCTTCACTAATCTATAATGTGCTTCTCATCGACTGCCTCTGAAACATCACCTCATGATTATTTACACACTAATATTTACTGCAGAAGCTTTGTTATTATTTCTCTGGAATAGTTTCTTATACTTTTCTGGTTCTTCTCTATTGTTTGTCAAGCTGTATGATTTGCTGCATGAACGCTTGTGGTTGATGTGATCTGTCTTGTCTGTTCTCAAAGCTGAATTGGCTTTTGCATGATTTAACATTTACATCCATGCGTGGTCCAAATGCTGCATGTGCTCGGCAGAAACTGGAATGTAATGAATGTCTGCAATGATGCTTGATGCCACCTGTCTGCTGCTTAGTTGAGTAAGAGTTTTCCAGTTAGATACCTAACAGAAATACTGTGGTCATCTAATTTTCCTCCTTTACTTCCTTTTTTCATTACTCTCAAACTAGGATATTGGATGGGACAGCTAGTCAGCATAGATCAGTTCAGTTTATGCTAAATGAACATTATTTTCACTTATGAATTATCTCTGTACAGCTTCATCATATCTAATAAAGAATATATATTATATATTTATATTATGACAATACCAAAAAGCCATGGTCATTTTGAGCCTTGATATTTTTCAAACTGTTCCATCCCATACAGGAGGGGAGGGACTGTTAGAAGAATGCTTACACCCTTTTCCCATCCATCTTTCTCCCTACCCAGAATTCCCTAGTTTCTCCCATGAAGTATCTCAGGAACAGCGTGCAGGCGCTGCCATTGGTGGAGCTGTTATATGTGGCACAGTTCTCCTGGCAGCTGTCACACTACTGGCAGTGTTCTTCCATCGCCAAAGATACACTTTTAAAGGAGATTACAGTACAAAAAAACAGGACTTAGGAAATGTTTTTTCCAAAGTGGGCAGCTTTCCACCATGCCCCTCTCTGCCTCAGATCTTGACCTATCCTGAAGGCTCACACAATGAGAAGAAGTCAGAAATGTATGGTGGCGAAGGTGTCCAGGAGTTCCGTGGTTACTCTGACATTGAGATAACAGCCTATAGCACACTTGAGGACAGTGAAAGATGTAGATATGTTGAACAGAGTTATTTATATGATTATGAATCTGAAGTGGAAATCTCAGTGGATATGGTTTCTCAAATGGATGGATCTGCCATATCCAAAGAAGAGTGGTATGTGTGAGAAGAATGTACCACAGATTTATTTACCATCTTCAATACATTCCGTACTCCCTTTTACCCCCTGGTAAATCCTGTCCAATCTGAGTCATATTTACTGTCATTTGCTGTGGTTTGAATCATATGCTGTGGTTTGAATGCACTTCGAAATCTGGAATCAAGATCTTTGACTGACAATTGAGGGAAATTTGGATCAGTTCGTAGTTTGCGAGGATCTGGCAGACACAAAGATTTAAGAAAATCATACACCTTTTAGGACATTATAATTACATGGGTGTTGGTTGGCAAATGGTTTATGTACTGTGAAAATATTGCACTGCTGCAATAACTTACTAGATAGTGGTGGTGTTTTTATAACAGCAGAGTAAGCTTTTAAATCATCTTTTTTAAAGAAGCAGCTGTACTTCAGATATACACATACAGCTAATGGTCATTACACTCAAGAACACAAAGAAAACAGGGCCACTGGTGAAACAAAAATCAGTTTTGTAAGAGAGTGTGGTGAGAATTTGAGGAGTGTATATGCTATGTTAAGGTGAACATTAATGTGGATAAATAATTATTTATTACATTACCAAGAAACACATGTTTTACATTGTCTGTGATAGAGATCAATATAACTGCTAAAGTGCATAATATAGTTTTGGGGCTCAGGACATTGCATGTGTATGTAATGAAAGGAAAAAGCAAAATGTGGCTGTCATGTAGAAAAAAGCCGTTTGTGGTTCTGTGGTGCCCTTTTAAAAACATTTGGTGGCAGATAGATACCATACTCATAAGCCTTTTTTTTCTGTTCGGTACATACATGATTAGAAACCCAAAATCAGAAAATGAATGCAATCCCATCACAGTGTAAAGCAGAGCAAAACAAGGAAATTGTGGGCTATTAGATGTTCTGGGTCTGTGATATTCAGTCTTGCTCCATTAAGAGATCTCAAAAAGTAAACAAATGTAGCTATTCATGGCACCACCAACACTACTGTTTATTCTGCAGCTCCTAAATATGTTAAAGTATTGTCTCTGTTCAAAATGTCATCATTACATTGCAAAGAACATATTGTTCTGCCGAGATCAGTCATTAAAAGCAATGCAAGTAGTTTAAATTGCATAATTTATAAACCCACATTCAAACATAGAAACAAAAAGAGAAATATAAAGAAGAATTGCAGTGATTCATCAGGGTGCTCCCAGAACACTCACCAGGCATAACTGAGATTATGTGAAGCACAAAGTAGAGAATGCTGCAAGCTTTTCTAGTATTGTTATACCTAGAAAAGGATTATTTTGATGCGTATATGCCCCTAAATGGAATGAATTAAAGTAGAACATTTTGGGATATTGCTGAGACAAATATTATAGTAACAATCAACATACTTTATTTTAATTAAAATGTGTTTTAGACCAGTTAACAGTTGTTTAATGTTTTAATTTTTAACATCAAAAGCACCTTGAAACTGTCAGGGATTAAGCTTAAATATTAACACATTCAGTAAAACAATGGGCCAGGTTCCAGGTCATTATTCTAAATGTAGAAAAGTAGGGCATTTGGGGTAAAACACTGGAGAGCACATTAATATATAAACTCATAAACACATCTGTATATCCCTATGAGAGGCAGACAGCCAATGGCATGACTGGTAAGTCCAATGTTTTTCAGTCCTTTTTGAGTGAATGTGATTGACTGCTTTAAAAGTGAACAGTCAGTGTTTGCTGTATTAAAATATTTCAGTAATTCTTTTTGAAACTCGAGAAACACCCACCCACCCAAGTATGTTACTGTATGTTGGCTAACTATGGGATTGTAAGTCACATTCACTTTTAAAAGTAATTTGTAAATGATAATCTAGTGTAGCAGTAGGTCATATACTGGTTCAAATGTCCTAATGTACGAGCATTGTCATCATCTTTATAATGGTGTGTCACAGATAAGTGCAGATAACATAAAAACCCAGTGTAAACCATTTAGCTGGGTCAGGGATGTTTCAGTCACGTTTCAGTGAAAACGCAGCAGTCCCTAAATCACCTTTTGCTGTGTAGTCTGTGTAGGCTAGCTGTCTAAAGTTTCAAAGTTAATGGATATTCCTGCATCCTTGGTAAGCCTATGCATACTTTATACTGGGATATAGACCTAAACCATCATAAACTTTAGTAAAATCATGATATACATTTTTGTGGTGTGGGACTTGATATCAAGTATTTTTCATGTATATATCCATCAGTGCTGATTGCAACCCAACTGGGATAGCATTGGCAAGTAATTCTGGTCATCCTTAGAACAACAAATGTATAATCAAATGTCAATTTGAAATGTTTAATTGTCTGATGCAGATCATTTTCCATGTGTGTATCGTTTATTTGATGAAATCATGATTTACTGCCAAAAGAGTGACCTATCCACTCAGTTTCACATTCACCGAATTTTGCACAGTCAGTTGGTTTTGCATACCCATCTTAGCATACTTAATTCCCAGGTTAAACACAAGCATCTAAACTGTCGTATAGAAAATTAAAGGTTTTGTGTATTTATTGCATACATTTATGTAGATGTAAACTGTGGAAAGATCTGTTCTCTTTATTAAATTTTTATGTAGTTTTGACATGGGTTTGACATGAAAAGATTTTGTACTGTATCAGTGCTTAAATTAATGAATCTAATGAGTTAGATAAGGGTTTTTTTAAGACACATGAAAAATGGAATGTTATTCCTTGGCATTTATAGTTTTACCAAAAAAAAGGACAAAAACAAAGGACAATGTCTTTTTAAAGGCTAAAAGGTTGAATGTGGTTTGGAGTGTGTTAGTATAGCTATATCTGCTTTATGATATGGTCAGTATTTCAGAGTATTTTTGTTTCACCTCCTGCGCAGCTGAAAGCTGCCAAATCTGTGGTCCACTATTAGTTATGTTTTACCAAAAGATAGTAAGAGCTCCATTATCTTGAATTCATTTAAAAGTACATCCTATTTGAGGTGTAATTTTAGTGAATAAAAACGTTCCTGTACATGAATATTAATAGTTCAAAATGTGTATATAGTTATATGTAGAAGAGTGTACTGTAGAACATGGTATAGTTATTGGTCATTCATGCAGTTGATGGTGTCAGTATTGTGAAACAAAATCATGTGAAAAGAATTTTTGTGTAGATGTCATTATTATGTATAGCAGTTTTTTGCCAGTCCCGGTGTCCCAATGATCTGCACAGTTTCAGGTACACAACAAATGTGATCGAGGCCATGAAGAGCATGATTAGTATCTGATGAGCTGGATCAAGTTTGATGGGGCAGGGACGAGTTGAAAATCTGCAGGTCCAGGGCTTTCTAGGACTGATTTTGCAAACCACTGATGTATAGCTCCATTGTTGTTTGATGACAGTTGTTACTGCACTGCCTCCTTTTCCTTTTGTATATACACTGTGTTGTGTATCTACATATGGTTTTGTGAAGCTTTTTGCCTCAAGAATATAAAAAACAAATAAATTATTGTAGCAATAACTTTTTGCAATCACGTGTGGGGAAAATAAACAATGTTGCTGTCTCATTAAATCCATGTTATACCATTTCATCACTCCAGTTGCCTTTTACATTGTGTGAACATTTCATAAGAAATTCACAGAAAAAAATTCTACCAAATAACTAAAATGGAATGAAATCTGATTATATTATCATTTTCTTTATCTCTTGTAAAGTTAACATTTAATTTTTAATGGATTTGTTGTTTAATTTTTAGTGTCTTTTTTGTACAAAAGCTTGTAGTCTGCTACAGCTGTTTTCAGTTAATTGGTTGTGAATACATGTGTGTGTGTGTGTGTGTATATATATATATATATATATATTAGTGCTGGGCCGTTAACGCGAGACGCCGTTATCGCCCAGTAAAAGAAATATTAATCTATTCACAAAGTTGGGTTGGGAGCTGGGTCTACACTACACAAGCTATGATGACTTTCACCTTGATATTTT
>JBBPDH010000022.1:5244453-5267365 GCA_037974565.1 Clupeocharax schoutedeni
CGTAGATGGAAAAACGATGTCTTACACAGATGTTTTATGTGATCACTGAAGGTCAACTGTGGATCAAATCGAACCCCTTAATTTGTGACTTTTCTGATATACATTGGTGAATAATATGTTCTGTTTTAATTGAATTGTGCTGTCTCACACTTGCACCCTGTAAAACCATGTGTATTTTTAGTTCTTGTGTTTAGCCTTTTGCTGGATACTTTAATAAATCAGTTCATGCCATCGAGCGCCATGAAGCACAGTGAACACTTCAGTCTTTCGGAGACTGATGTCAGTTGTTTTATTGTTCAATCTGTCAGGAGCTCCTTAATGAAAGTTTTATTTAGTAGCACAAGCAACAAGGTGAAGAAGTAAGCCCACAAACCAGCACAGCTCTACAGGGAAAACAGTAGAGTTCCTGGGGCAATCTCAGAGAGCCACCACACCACTCACTTAAAATGTCTGGTTCTCTGCCCTGAATGGCATGTCATATTCGTTTTCATTACACTAAGACTGTTTTTAAAGCTTGTAGTGCTTTTTATTTTATTGCACCAGCTTTCTTCCCTTTCTTCTGTGCTCTCTTTCTCTTGCCAGTGCAGGTCATTATGGTTGCTCTTTGACTGTGATGGATTCAGTTAAGGTTGTCCATTTGGGGTGCATTCACCTGCTATTCTGGCCTGTGTATTCAATTATGAATGCTTTAAAAGACTGGAGGATGTTACAAGTGACATTGATAGCAGGCTTGATTCTTTTAGAGCTTAAGACTTGTCTTGTCTTGTGCTCATACAATACTTTAAAACTTTAAGGTAACTTTTGTTGTTTGATCATTTCCAATAACAACTATTATAACCATCTTCTTCTATTTTGTGCATTTTCATATTTTAAAAGAATAATGATGTCTCAGAATGGGCCAACAACAAAAAGCTTGTAGACAAGGGAGAGGCTCTACAAGCATACCAGGGGCTTAGCGAGTCCAAGAGGTAAGTAAATACCACCAAAAAAGAAGCTCTTGCTTTTACCATTTCCAACTTTTTGTTCTTAATTTTACTTATGTAATTACTATTACTAATACATTTAATGTGGACAATGTTTCTTAATTTTGCTCCTGTGTACATTCATCACCATGCAAGTATTCCTTCAGTCAACACACCTGATAAAACTAATCAATTGATTATGGAGCTATATGATGTAGAGGGTGTATTCTGGCAGTGAACACTAAATCTGTACTGCTTTGCGCCACACTATCAGGAACAGTGAAATGCTACATTGGGCACCTTTAGTTTCAGTGCATATACATCTCTACAACTTGGTGGAGATGAATCACTCTAACAGTGCTAGCAAGGCTTTGTCTTTTATTATAGTCTCATACTTAAGGATTGACGGTTCTTTTGAGTTAGAGAAAAATTGACCTTTCAGTCCTGAGTCAAAATATATTTCAGTGGAAATGTGCATTGGTTGTTGAATCACTATTGTTATGTCACGGGTGATTGATGTCATGGGTGTAAAATTGCTTAAGCTGCAATAGGAGTCCAATAAAAATGCTGATTGCTCTGCCTACACTTTCAGGCTGTTACGAAACATGTACCCATTGTTTTATGGAATGAAAATCAGCCACTGAATTACTTCTCACACTATAAACATAGGTTCTAATAACATGCTAACACTGCTAATTCAGCTTGCTCTCACTATCTAGCAACTTTCTTTGCATAATTAACTTCTCTCTCTTTTCCTGATTTCATTTGTACTGCTGCCTCTCTTTTTCTCTGCTTGGACATCAGTAAAACACAAGACTGGGGTTTTTTGAATGAAGATGGAGAACTTGGTCTGGCCTATCAGGGGCTAAAGCAAGTAGCCAGGTTGTGTCTTTGTGCTTCATTCTTCTGTCTTTGTGCTCCTTTATTTAATGTAATCTGGCTGCAAAAGAAGCTCTTACTTTATGGGGCTGGTGTAGCTGAGAGCTTCTCTGTTTTGCTGGCATGGAAGATGGATATCTGTATACTTCATTTTTGTCAATTTTTTGCATTTCTTTTTGGAGTGGAGTGAATTCTTCATTTTCAGTGAATCAGTGCGATTACACAGTGCATGCGTTAAATATTCAGTGTACAGTAAAATATTTTATTGCTTTGGTATGTGTACTAGGCTGCTGGAGGCACAACTGCAGTCCCAGTCACGGCAGCACCGGGATGAGCTGGACGCCCTCCATACTCAAATTGAGGTGCTGAAGGAAGATTTGGAGAAGAAGCAGGAAATGCTGAATCACTTTAGCACCCTCCCATCAGATGCTTTGGTGGAGTTCAGTGTCCAGCAGGAGATCACTCGCCTCACCAACGAGAACCTGGTGAGAAGGCTCACTCTTTAAATACAAAAAATAAGTCCTATAAAGTATAAAGCTTGTGCTCTATTGTTATTTCTCATGAAAATTATGTGTTCCAGGATCTCAAAGAGGTCATGGAGAAGTTGGAGAAGAATGAGAGGAAGCTTAAAAAGCAGCTAAGGATCTACATCAAGAAAGTTCAGGAGCTTGAAGGTTTGATAGATACCATATTCTTGCATTGGAGCCGAGTGACCTTACCTTGCTATCATATCAATACAGCATTTGGTTGTTTTGCAGTGTCCCAGGCAGCAGCTGTGCAGGTTAGCAGGGCCAGGCCTGAGCTAATCCGTCAGGTCACAGTGCAGAGAAAAGAAAAAGACTTTGAAGGCATGTTTGAGTACAACAAAGAGGATGAAGCCTTACTAATCAAGACCCTAATACATGGTAAGTATGAGCTGGATTGTCAGATAAATTTGTGGTTTAACTGTTGTGCTCTGACACCCTATAATTTTGCAAAATGAAACCAACTGTCTTGCCAGCAATACACTGTCTATCAGTATACAAACATACACAAGCTTCCTGTATCCTGCTAATGCTTTAGTTGTAAGTGAAAATGAACTACACATTCATTTTGTCTGTGTGTTGTTCTCAGACATGAAACACTATGTTGTGTCAGCCACGGTTCCTTGTCTCCCAGCCTACATTCTGTTCATGTGCATCCGTCATGCTGACTACATCAATGATGACCAGAAAGTGCACTCACTTCTCACCTCCACCATTAATGCAGTGAAAAAGGTTCTCAAGGTGTGTTTTTCTTGGAAAAGTTAACTTTTAATATTTTTATATTAATTTTCACCAGTTCACCAGTTGATGTGCTTGTATACATTGCCATTTCCATTTCTTTTTTAACACTGCAGAAAAATAATGATGACTTTGAAATGACTTCTTTTTGGCTGGCTAACACTAGTCGACTACTGCACTGTCTGAAGCAATACAGTGGCGATGAGGTGAGCAGCACAACCTTTCCAAACTTGTTTGCTTCATTACAGCCTCACCTGAAGTCTTTGGTGTCAGATTTTATGTTCTAGTTGTGTTGTTCATGTTGACATTTATTGCTCAGGCATTCATGACACAAAACACAGGGAAACAGAACGAACACTGCCTGAAGAACTTTGACCTGGCGGAGTACCGACAAGTTCTGAGTGATCTGTCGATCCAGATCTACCAACAGCTTATTAAAATTGCTGAGGCCATTCTGCAGCCTATGATTGGTTAGTTTTCTTTTTGTCTGCGTTTTCCCTTCATTTTACAGAGGATCTATTTAATATTATTCCTTCATTGACTGGCTGTTCTCTGTGACCCTGTACACCACATGCATCTTATTTGAACATTATCTTGTATCTTGTTCCTTTAAAGTGTCTGCTATGCTGGAGAGTGGAAGCCTGACAGGGGTCAAACCCATGGGCTACAGGCACCGTTCCTCCAGTATGGACTGTGACACTGGGGGTCCAGGGGGCTACACCCTAGAAGCTCTGATCAGACAGCTAGGCCAGTTCACCTCTATCATGGGCGAGCATGGGTTGGACCCAGAGATTGGCCAACAGGTCATACGCCAGCTTTTCTACAGCATCAATGCCGTCACACTCAACAACCTGTTGCTGCGCAAAGACGTCTGTTCATGGAGTACTGGCATGCAGCTTAGGCAAGTGCTGGAAGACAGATCAAACTGTAACAAACTATACTTTTAGGACTGCAAGGTTTAAGACAACTAGGACTGTAGCAATATATTAATTGTAAGATTTGCGCAGGATTTACCAGTTAGCATACATGCCAATCATACGCACCTATGTCCTACATGTGCTTCAAATAGAGATTTCTGGTTTCTGTCTCTTTATAGATCATTTACAGTCATCTGTAAAAAAAAATGTCTGAAAACAGTTCCAACAAGCTTCTAATTGCATTTATTTTTCTCATTTTGACCATTTTTATAGTTTACATCTAATATTAGTAATTTATTATTAAGTGGTAATGTACTACAGCTGCAGAAGGTGCCTTCATTTTATTTGCATACTGTGTGTAGTATGAAATGTGAAACACTTCCTGTGGATTCAGGTACAACATCAGTCAGATGGAGGAGTGGCTGAGGGGGAAGAACCTGCACCAGAGTGGAGCGGTGTCCACTATTGAGCCCCTTATCCAGGCTGCCCAGCTGCTGCAGCTGAGAAAGAAGACTTCTCAGGATGCTGAGGCTATCTGCAATTCATGCACTGTACTTAGCACACAACAGGTAGCTCCCCAGTCAGCTGCTTAAATTACAGTCTATAACTGTGAGTACTGTGGATCGCATTGTTTCTTTTTGTTTTTCAGATTGTAAAGATCCTTAATCTTTACACCCCTTTGAATGAGTTTGAGGAAAGGGTCACCGTGTCCTTCATCAGAGACATACAGGTATTTACACAACTCTTCCATCCATAACTGCATAATTTATTATACCCTAATTCTACAGGTCCTAACTTTTGTAGACCTTTTGATTGATATATGCGCCTACTTTAATTGTTGACACATATTAGGATAGTTACTGAGAACTCACTATTCATTAATCATTACTTTCTCTGGTGTTACTCTTTAACTCTTAAACAAATCTGTATCAAGTGGCACATAAATGGGACGCCAAATAGTCCTTTCTGTAGTCTTTAATTTAGAAGTAATTAGCCATTTATGATGATCTTTTCACACTCATTTCATTATGCCTATTTTTAACTCAGGGCCAGTTATGCTTTATAAAATAAACAGGTAATGCTCTTCGAAAACCTAGAAAATAACAAGTAAAGTCTTTCATTTCTGTGATGGGTAACTTGTACTGCTTTTACCCCCAGCGCTGTTGCTTAGTTAGATGTTAGATTAGTTAGATTATATAGAAAACACAACTTCGTTGCAGTCATGTTTGTGCTTGAAACATGATCAGTTACAGCTTCAGGACAAAATAAATGGGCCTTTGTGAGAGTCCTTTGTGCTGGACATGGCAGGCAGCTTCATTAGAGCCAATACAGTACACTTTTTAATACTCATACTTGTTTTTGATCATTTCTGTAGCCCATCTCATTTAATTGTTTTAAAAACACATGGCAGTAAACATGAAACTCATCTGGCAGGGTGGTGCTAGGAATGTTAAGGTTATGCGTTCATCTCCCAGGGACACACACATTAATGAGTAAAAATGCTAACTAGTGGTGGGCCCTTATTGGCGTTAACGTGAGACTCTTATCGGGCGATTAAAAAAAATCGTATAGAGTATAGAGGGCTGAAAACTCTTCCCCAAACCTTTCTTTTCACTTAAGGAAACAAGTTAAGCAGTGAACAGTTTTGGACACTCATAGTATTGTTTTGTTGAACTGAGTACAAACAGCACTACCAGAGAAACCCCCCAAAATAAGCCTAATGACGCCCATGCTGTGAAATTACCACATCACATGTGACATGCTAACATGGATGCAGCTATGAAGCCGCTGGGTTTGCTTCAGGGAAAATGTATTCTTAAGAAGCTTCCCAATGGAAACCTTGACAAGACTAAGGTTGTTTGCACCTTGTGCAGTGGGGAATTAGTTTACTGTAGGAGTTGAGAAACCCGTTCTCAAAGACTTACTTTTAGTCATTATTTGGGTAGCACACATAATCTATGAATTTGGCAGAATTCAAATGAGCCATTTACTCTAGATTAATTCCAAAATTACAGTGAGATGAATCTAGATTAAAAAATGTATATATGCCCACCATTAATGCTAACAAATATGTAACTCATAAATGAATTACTGTCAGATAACTGTGGTTGTTAACCTTTTCAGAATCGTCTTCAGGGCAGAATAGAAAACAACCAGCTCCTGGTGGACACAAAGCACACATTTCCTGTGTTGTTCCCCTACACTCCTTCAGCGCTGAGTTTGGAGACCATACACATCCCTGCATCTCTCAACGTGGACTTCCTTGTACGAGTCTGATATCTGTATCTGTTGCACCCTCCTTGATATCTAATAGAGCAAGCCTGCAGGAAGCACCCCCAGCGCAATCCAACTAACCAGCGTACAGAGATTCAGTATACAACACGCAGGAATACATCCGTAGCAAGTCTTTCTGGCAAATGTCAGTGTTAAAGCACATTCTGTTTGATGTAAACAATCAAATCATGTCTTTAAATCAAAATTTCACGTGCTATGATACTGACAGTGCAGTCTTAACAGTTTCATTCTCTATATCAGTTTAGTTTTCTTGCAGTTAATGATTTTCCTTTTGCTGCACTAGTATAGGGACATGGTCTCATTTTTTTAAAACGGCAAAGCCTCAGTCTAGTTTGCAGACTAATTTTTATAATATTTTCTTATTGTCGGCTAAAATCATGTCTCTATGCTGCTGCCAACAAAAACAGGAGTAACCTCTGCATTACAGTGGCTGCTGTCTGTGACGCTCTCTGTCCAAACAAACCTACTCTTTTTCTTTTTTCCTGTCTGGAAGAATGCTGTGACTGCAGTGTATCCTTTTTTTTTCGGGGAAGCAGCTAACTTCTAAGGTAACACTCAGGCAAGCTTCCCGACATATAGGCTATGCCTGCTGAAGCCAGTGTCACAACAGTAGTTTCCTGCAATATACAGCTTTTCTAACACACACATAGGTCAGGAATGAGATGAGCAAGAAAGTTTGAAACAAAAGTCGAATGATGGAGCAGAGAAGTGTACTGTTGTAGAAGACAATGGGAGTGGTAGGAAGTTCCATGTTACTAAGGGAATGATAATAATTATATGGGGAGAGGTAAAGGGAGAAATTTGTATGTGTTGAAAAGGTATGTGAAAGTGGTTAATACTTTTAGGAATGAAGGAAAAATAACAGAAGAAATGGCCTGAAAATGTGTCCATCTATTTTACTATCCTCATATTGGCCTACAGTCTTACAGCAATAACTGCAAAACACAGTTTTCTAACAATATTTTACATAACCTTTTTCATACATCAGTGCTTTATGCAAATCAACCAGGCAGTTGACTCAATTTCTTGTCTAATTATGTTTTACCTTTTTATAACATACATACACTGTGTTTCCCACTCACTACAGTGATGAGCTTTGTATTGGGGAGTAAAGGTTTTCAGTTCTTTCTTTCATTCACATAATTTATAAATTATCAGTAGGGGTGTCTCTGAACTTGATATGACTTTTCAGTGCCAATAAAAAAGCCTATTGCAGATTTTCTTTCAGTGTTGTCTGAGTATGTGGAAAAAAGGTATGAATTTTTTTTCACACTGAATTTTTTCGACTTTTTCATTTGAAGCACTGGGATTTGCACTGTCCTCTGCTGGATGCTTAGTGCTCCTCAGCCCTGTGATCAAGAAAATCAGATCAGCAGTCAGCAACATCTCAGTGCCTCTGGTTGGTAAAACCAGTAAAGCTGCCTACATGTGTGTTTGATGCAGTTCATGCCATATAGTGTAGTGCCATAGAAATTTGTCATTTTGTGTCATCCTGCTTCATCATATTAAGCTGAACAGTGGAACAGCATCACCAGTCTTGGTCAGGAGGGGGCAGTGGTAGTTCTCTACATGTTCCTCAGTCTACAGCTTTCTCTGAGGGCCTAGGTGATGTTCACAACTATACACTGTAATACTAATCCAAATGCAAATATTGTCCACAAATAATTCTGTATGTTTATATATTTAAGGAAATGTATTTTCTGGGGGACTTTCTTGTGCTGTTTCCAAAACCTCTAACTTCTGTTGTGATGAAATGTAAAATAAGATCAATTTTATGTGTAGTTTTAAAAGTGTATGAATCTCTTGCTCATTCTGAAGTCTTAACAAAATAAAACTGATTTGTCATGACTTTTAATGAGCATTCATGCTGACGTTTGATTTTTTTTTTTCCTCTTGTAAAATGCAGATCAGCATGTGGTGAAGAGCTCTGGAGCTTCAGTCTGATCAGCTTTTACTCTTTAATTGAGGTTTCCTCCAACAGCAGTCAGCACTGACAGCAGGCACAAATTTTTTTTCAGTGCATTGTACTGGCTGGACTTGGAATGGTTGTAGTTGCTTTTTGTCACCTGCATCCTTTTACACTGCATGATGCTGCTAAAACCCAGCTGGGGTTCAGCTGACCACACACTTTACAAAGCACTCATAGGCAGCTGCTTTCCATTAAATGTTTTCTTTTTTCAGTTTGAGTCTATAAACAATCATGGTCTTAACAGTATCAATCACCAATGTTAATCATTACATATTTGCAAAAAATAATGTGACTGCTTTATCAAAATCAGGTGTTTTTGTTTCCTTATAGCAGTTGTTAGCAAAATGTTTGGTTCAGTCACAACATTGCATTTAAAGTCTAGAACTTGCTAGACTACAACCAGGTCAGGTCCTGAAATGACTTAAATGTTTAGCAAACATTACAGTCAACAATAGGAAATAATTAAGCTGGATGATAAAGGTTGATGAAAGCTAGATGAAAAAGTTACAGCAGGTTGAAGTTGGATAAAAAAAAACAAAAGCTTGAGTAGGAGAGCTACATAGAGTAACACTACTTTATTAAATTTCATGCCGAGCGGAAATAAAACTTCATTTGCTTTGTAAAATGTATTCAGTTAAGTGCAAATGTATTTTATTGGCATAAATGTTTCAATGTTTTTAAATGATTACCAGAGCATTGAAATTAGTAGCTAATATGTATATGGCAGTATAAATCTAATACCAGAATATAGAGTATAATACAATTAATAAAATACCAACCCTAACCAACTCACCATTTGCATTGTTCAGTGAAAAAGAATACCAATGACCAATCTTGGCTAGTCTTTGCAGCTTTCCATGTAGAATTTTGCAGATTTGAGAAGTGAACTGGAGAATATTGTCTCTGGGTTTGGAGTATGGTGTTGGTAAGGTTCTCCTGCCTATTTTATCCTTTCTTGTTGCACAGAGTACACTAATGAAAAAAATTATTTCCCTCAGGATTTCTTATCTTTTTATTCATCATTGTAAGAAGAGAGGCAGTTATGTAACTGAGTTGGCTGGCTCAGAGGTGCTGTTTGTGTACATTACATTTTTGAAGGTTGGTGGAGTAAAAGGCAGTGATGGAAACTTATTCATTAGCAAACTACAGGAAGAGTCTAGGAGCCAGTGTCCAATAATGAGAATTTTCTATTAGTACTTTAACAGATTTAACAGCAATAATTTTGTCTACTTAAATCATTGGCATTGTCAGTTGTTAGTTTATTCATGCTGATTTGACATTTAACAACTTCTCCTGTATATTTGCTTTATTTTGGAACAAAACATTTGGTGAATTTACTCTTTTAAAAAAATGAGGCCCCACAGCCAGGCCAGGAATACCTATACAAAGAAAAACTTGTCCTTGAGCACATGAAATGAAAAGATGCTTCACAAGGGGCTCACTATTTACCCCTATTTACCCCTTGTGGGGTAAACCCCATAAATGGGGACGGACATGATTTTTTTTTTTTAATTTTTACATACACTGGGAATACCACATTCAAAAGTGCAGCACAACAGGGGGCTTGGACTAGGACGCAATGTTGTAGTGCAACACTATCAAGACTTTGAGGAACTTTGTTCCAACTCATTACATATCTGGATCAGCCCATGGACTGGCAGAGATTGGGCACCACTTGAAAGCTCAAGAGATGCTCTTTTGGGGATGAATGTGTTCTTCAAAAAAGAGGAAGGGGTCTGTAAGACTACGAAGTGGCTGCTGTTAAACAGGTTGACAAAAAATGGCCAACCTGGCAAGCTTTAGTGAATCCAGTGAAGGAAGGAAGCCAGGTACCTTTTTGAGGTCATGGAAGACACAGTGACACAGTATAATGTATGGGAGTTATTGACCTTGCCAATATGATGTTGGCCTTACACTGCACCCCTGCAAAATTCCATAGATGGTGTGCATGTTTTTGCAGGTGGTGTGTGTATAAGTGTTATCAGTGGATGCCTCTTCTCTTTGTAATAGCAGCATTCAGAGTGTCACAAAGCACAAAAGGTTGAACATATTCAGGATGTGATTTTGCTACAAACCATCCAAAAGAAATCAGGATGATGCACTAACAAGAATCATTCCAAAGCCAGTCACACCAAGACCTGCAGATAACATTCAGCTTTAATAAAACTGATAACTTTTATGCAGCCTATTTCCAGATAATAAGTTGCAAGAATGTTATGCTAAATAAAATATTTCCTTCATCATATTTATACTTTATTAACAAAACATAACTTGAGAGATGCAATTTGGAAGATAAATAAAATTCTTTTGCATATTTTGTTGGCCGGTTGATTTTGTAACTCCTTTAGACACACACACACACACACACACACACACACATACAGACATACAGATTGGTCACAACATTAACACCACTGATAGCTGAAGTGAACAGCATTGCAATGGCATATATGAAAGTGAGTGATCAATCACTCAAAGTGTTAGAAGTAGGAAAAATGAACAAGGACCAAATTGTGATGACAAAACAAACTGCTGAAAAGTAAATGCTGGTTATGGTAGAAAGGTGTCAAAGTATAAAGTGCATGTCATTTTGCTGCCTATGAGACTGTTCATGCTGTTGTTGTTGGTACTGAAGAAAATGGATTAACCAGCTCATACAATTGTGTTTTCTATGATTTACAGCACAGCAATTTATGATTACAATGATGTAACATCATTACAACAATTTACAACATACACCATTACAATGCTATCACTGCACTTTCTAGTTTAGTACTTTTTTATCATTTGGTTATTTTACTTTAATGTTATCTTTCAACATATTAAACTGCAATAACAACTTAAGTCTGTTCAGAAAATGTAAAAACTGATTGTCCTGTAAATCAATTATGACAAACAACCAAGTAGATACTGAATAAATTAAGACATGTTTAAGAGTATAGTTGGAAACTTCCTGTTAGTTCCTTTTTAAAGATAGCACAAAAATATTCTTCGAAATGTCTGTTTTCTTTTAAAGAGCTGATATAAAACAGATTTTTCTTCACTTTTAAATAATAACTTAATGTACACTATCCACTATCCTGTCCGTACATATATAAACAGCCCATTCTAAATTATTTGAATTATTTCAAGGTATTAGAATTGCCTGTGCCTGGACATCTTTTTGATTGAGACACAATCAGGGCAGCACAGGTCACTTCCCAGAGGTCATGTACATACATCTGTCTTAAAGGCACAGTAATAAAAACAGCCTGCTGATAAGGGATAAAGGGATGTTGGAAAGTACCTACACAAGAAACCACACAAACATAAGTGGAAGGAAGGATGGAGGATAAAATGTGGGTTATTTTAAGGTAATCTGTGAGGTTTATTAAACCAGCCCTCTTCTGCAATGGATTTGAATGATGTTGCCACATTTGTTTGCTGCTGCTGTAGTGCAGGCGATACAATCTAGAGCTGTGAGGGTCACCACTCAAACATGTGTGCATTGCATCTTACTTTCTGTTTGTCTGTCTCTCCCTCCCACTCCCTTCATTCTCTCTATTCCTGTTGTGGCTTTTTTGCCTTGTGAACATAGCTTGAAGCTCCTTCCCATCCATGAGCGCACACACACAGACACACACACTGGTAACGGTCACAGACACAGAGCTAAAGTACACTTGGGTTTCTGGCTTATGTTTTTCTCAGTTTGTGGTAACTAATTAACAGGAAGTCATCAGAACTGTAGCTCTGCAGACTGTTTCAAAAGTGTCAGAGTAAACAAAACCTACAATGTTGCAGGCAACAATACCTGCGCTACAGAATGTAGTCTCATGATATACCTTTTTATTGCATCAAAGGAAGGTTTTGTCTTTTGTTTTGCTTAGTTTTTATTTCTGATGGCTGGTATAACGTGCCAGAGTGAGAGAGTGAGGCAGCAGTCCTTCTGCACCCTGTATATGACTCATTTGCTTATGACCTTTTCCTGTCAGTTTCATTTCACCTTTCGATCTGTTCTTCCACTTGTGGTTAATTGGTTAGAGTGACTCTTACCTGTCAGTCATTACATCAAAATTACTAACTGTCTCACACTTTCTTTAGCATGTGCAGGCCATTTGGGTCTACAAACACCATTTTGCCAACTTGAGAAGGCAGCCATTGTACTGTGTTTGAGCATCCTGAGCCGTGCCCTCCTGCATGGATGTATCTTTAGGCACAGAAAAGCAAGAAGCTTAAAGGATGCTGACCGCAACCAAAGCTAAAGACAAGAGAGAGAAAGAGAAGAGAGTGAGATACAGGGAGAGAGACACAACCTAGACTTCACAAGTGGCAGGTACAGAAGAGTGCTGTGTGCAGATAAAGCGTTGAAGCTGTTGTTGTGAGATGGTGTGTGAGATAGGGGCCTCCAGCGATGGGAGTGTGGTTTCAGGGGGTTCGTTCAGCGCGCTCTCATCCTGTATGATGAGGCCTCATGTTCTTTAGCACAATGCACCAACACTAAGCGTCCGCTGCTTTCACCGTCGAACCAATAGAGTTCGGCCCCTTTCTCAGATGCACCAGCACTTGTAACCACGAAACAGCGGAGGGAAAAGATGTGTCACTGCATTTTTGAAAAAGAAAAAAAAAAGATGACAAAGCACGGTAGAACAAATGTGCTTTCCCCCATTTCCCTTAACCATTCTCACATTATTTTTGCCTTCTGAGCAGCCTCAACCACAGCAGCCACCCACGGACGCACTCTAGAGCTCAAACCAGCCATCCTGATACACATACTCCACCCTCTACCCAGCAAAAACCTGCTCCCTTTTAACCTCTCTCTTGCTCTCTCACCAACCCCCACAAATACCCAGCATTTCCAGCTTCTCTTACTCACTCACTTGATCATGAGTATATTTCTTGAGAAGTACATTTGTAAAGTTTTTAGTCAGTATAAAGCGTGATAGTAATAGCAAGACCAAAGCATGCTGGCAGAGTGGGGAAGAGGAAAAGGGTAGCAAACTTACTCACTGACTAACTTATATTAAAAAATCTTAGTGTTACACACACCACATGTCATTATTGCATACAGTTCAAAAAATGATGGAGGTAGATATTGTAGGAGGACTGATTTGAACACGTGATAAGAAATCTCACATAAGCACATACCAACATGCAGGGCATCACCAGGTCTTTACAGGGCACTTGCAGCCTTGTCTGAATGACCACAGAATTTATCACTGGATTCTCTGATTAGTTGATCGTGATGGTGTATCATATCCGCTTCCACACAACTGCACACCACAGTTACTACTTTGGTTAACTGACAGGCCTAAAGGCAGATCAGCATCCGTGACAGGCTGTCTTGTCAGTGTTTGCTGTCTTCTGATATCACAATGCAGCCTCACACTTGTAGTTATTTTGTGTGGCAAACTATACATCTTGCACATTATTAAAAGTACACATCCTTTCACAAGTGATTCCATCATATGTTTTAAAATCAACAAAGTACTTTTCTCAAATAAATACTTTAAATGAAATGATGCAAAGCAAGTTTAGTTTAAACACACAAAAGCTACATATTTTGCAAAAATTTACACCTCAAAAGCATTTTTCCCTCTTCCACTTTTTACAGTGGAGCACTTTAAAAATGTTTATTTAGTTAACATAAAACGATGCTGCATGTGGTAACAAGCAAATTAACTTTTGTCAACTCAAAAGCTTTATTCATTTGAATTATTTTTATTAACAAATGAGAACTAGTTACATTTATGAAAAGTACAGTAGGTATATTTCCAGTTATTACCCCCACCAAACCCCATTTTAGTGCATATAGAACAGAAAGAACAGAAAGAAGGAAAATTGTGTCTTAAGCCTATTAAATTGTTGGAGCTATACATTAATTAGTATATCCACATCAGGTCACTATGATAATACATTTTCAGAGAGAGACTAAATCAATAATACTATAAATGAAATATTGGTACATTCATTCAATTAGTTTTACCACCTGAAGTGATTTTTACTTTAGCAGTTTACTACAGGGCAAATAATTTTCGAATAGCTGAATAATTTGACTTGAGTTTGAAAATTTTACACATTTTAGTAGACTAAATTTGACACTGCATTTTGGAGTGAGCATAATCAGCACTGACGTCCTATGTTGATACAGGAAGTGTGCAGGTACACAACCAGGTAACCACAGACTCCACTCTCCACTCTGTGTACAAGTCCTAATGCTTTATGAGTCCAATACGTCAGCAGGGCAGTTCAGTAGGCCTCTGGCTCATTCGATCACACTTGCAAATGTATGAATAAATATGAAAGCCTCTTCCTTCATTTTGCTCTCATAGTTTAAAATTTCAGGCGCAGTCCAGCCATCTAAACATCTCACATCCTACTAACAGGGGTTAGGATATAGACGTGTCATCTACTCTTATTCCTTGGGAACATGAAGATCTGTTGGGTATGGCAGACTAGTAGGAAGTCAATCATGTCTAACAAAAAAACACAGGGATTGTGTCTTGAAAAAAAGTACACATCACCCATAGAAAACACTACATACAAAATAGTGTCATCAGTTCACTAAGTGTCAACTGATTTCTTCCCATCTCACTGACTTCACTGTGTTTGAAGATAATATAAGTGCATAGTAAGCCCTATAGAATTCTGTTGCATACTGGCCTCATTCTGATGTAACCCCAATTACCAGAGGTAACAGGAAGTGGGCTGGACTTACCGCTTGTTTTTGTTTTTCAGATTGGAGGTGTGCTAAGAGGAGATATTTCTTTTTATTTTACTTTTGCTTTAACTATCTGCACATAGACAATGTAAATAAAAGGACAAAAAGGTGCTAAATAAGCATATATATGTTTATATATTTGAATTGATTACAGATTATGAAAACTATATATATATATATATATATATAATGTATTATGTATTGTATGTATTATATATTTTGCTTTAGTGTCCCTAATATATCTTTGTTTTTAAAGCTCTGGTTATCAAGTTTGCACAATTTAATTTCTTTCATTGCCCTTTTTTTCTTCTTTGTTCTGCATAAACCAGCCTGTCTTGAGTCCTTGTTTTTTCTTATTTGGCCTGTTTCTCCACAGTTTGATGGAGACTGCTGATTTCTCTTGTACAGATCTCAAAGCGCTTTGCGTGCAGTGCAGTGTTTTTAATCCTTCACCTAGCAACCACTGTTGAGAGATATAGTATGGCATTCTCTCTCTCTCTCTCTCTCTCTCTCACACACACACACACTCACTCTTCCTCTGCGCTGTGGTATAAATGCTCAGAATTGAGCAGGAGCAGAAGGAGCACACTTTGCTTTTGCCTGTGAACCACAGTTGTGTGCAATGTTACTGGGGATATTTTCTAAGGTGGGCCGGTGAATATTAGAGGCTGAAAAATGGCATTTTATGCTTTATGGATATTCTTAACACTGTGCCCCTTTCTGGCTCATTCAGAAAGTGGAGATGATGGTAAGATATTTTATTATATTAAGTCTTTCTAGGTGTGAAGACATCATTGCTGCCAAGAAAGTCATATTTTTCATATTTAAATTTGTAAATGGCAAAATTGAGTTCAGCATTGTAAATGCAATGTTCGTTTCTCCTCATTTCATGTACATTTCTCAATCCCTTTTTGAATCTAAATGTACTGTGAAAAGTTGTCAAGACTCTCTCTTGAGTCCAGCTTATTTCTTTACAGCTCCACCTGATACAGAGTGCTTTTCCACACTGAGTTTAGTGAGCAACCTCACCTGTCACCTGGCTGAAGAAGACATTGATGACTTTGAATATGCAACACTTTGGTACTTTTTTGTTTTGATGTTTTGACTTGATTACACATGCAAATGCTTTTGATTAATATGTAAATTGTTTAGATATAAATGATAAGCAATAATTTGCAGTAATAAGATACTGAAGACGTTTTTTTTTCAGTGAAAGAAATTGTCAAAATGGCACACTGGAGAACACCAGCTTCAGTTTTCATAATCTGAATACACTTAAAAAATATTCCTTAAAAATCTTCTTCAAAGATGGAGGCATAAGCAAACAAGGCATTAACCTGGTGAAAATAGGTATGTGGTTATGATCCCTTGTTTGAAATCAATGTGTTATTAATGAGAGCTTTCAGTACATATGCCATGACTGTACATTTCTTTCAAAGTTTCACCTCTGCCCCTACAGTTAAAATCCCAACCCCGATGGTTTACAACGCATCATTCAACTTTGAACAGGCTCAAATATTCATTAAATACATACATGGCTATGTTACAAATCCTTGCTTTCAAGTGGAAATCTGGGCACCTGGTGTCAAAAGTAAAATGGTAGCCTCTATTTTGTATTTCTTCTCATTGGTTACAAATAAAAAAGTGGGAATAGCAGCAATTTATGCTCTTTTAACAGTCTTTGACAGTAGAGTACCAGCCAGTGACAATTGGTGAGGAGTTGAGAAACAGTGATATCTACAATGTGCGTGTAAGAGCCAAACCTGTGAATTATTTTGATGGAAGTTGGACTGACTGGAGCCCAACAATAAGTTTCACAGTGAAATATTCCCCAAGTAAGTGTTCTCATTCTGCATTATTATGTGCATGCTCAGAGAATTGAGACTAGATTTCCTATTTGTTGCTGGCATCGGTATTTAACAATTCCTCATTGCAGATGATTCTACATATGTCACATACATCATTCTTTGCACGTCTCTCATTCTGGTAATTGGCATCGGGTTGGTTGTTCTTCGATGGAAGGAAGAGTGAGTGTGTTTTTTCATTTAAAGTGATTAGGACATAACCTTGATCAACCTAAAAACTGGTATGTGTTTTGTTTGTTCTAGGATACAAGCCTATATTACTCCAAACATTCCAAATCCGAAGGCTACCCTTACCCAAATACACCGTGAAAAAGAGGTAATTCAAGCATCTCTTCTAGTAATTAGCCAGAAAAATTGTGGAAGTAATGGATACTCAAAATGCATAAAACCACTTTTGCTACAGCACCCACCAGTGAGTTTTAGCCCAGAAATCTTCAGCGACATAAACATCACCCGGGTGGTTTATGCCGAAGAGAAGCAGCTTGCTCCTGAGTCTGACGAAGGTCAAAAAGACAGCACAGGAAGTTGTGAGAGCGAAACTCAGCTTTCAAGATGTTCTTGGCCTGCATCACAGCGTGAGGAACAGGACAAAGATGATAGAAGGATTGAATCAGAGATGTCCCATCTGAAGATTAGGTTGCTGGACCAGCTTGAGGACGAAGAGGTTGGTCTAGGAACTCTTCAAAGAGATTGTAGGGATGAGACCTATGTCACCATGTCCAGCCTGTATAAAACACAGTGAAGTCAGGTTGACAAAAGTTGCACGACAGTTAAATCACTTGACAATGGCTGCTCATTTGATTGTATCTTCATGGAGGACTGCTCTCATTCTCATGGATTTCTATTGTGAAATTTGGTAGATGGTGAGCAGTATGTAACCAATTTAAAGCATGTTTGTTTAAGTTTTTGGAACTTGACACATCTTGCATGTGAGACACGTCACATTATGACTTACATCATCTAGTGAGATGGCACCAATGCCAAGGCAGTTGCATGCCGGGGTAAAACAATCCAGTATCACTTGCTGCTAAGTTATCTCTGAATATTTCAACTTGGGCTTGAACTTCAAATGATTGTTTGACAGTGTTACCTTGTTTGCTAATTACAATAGGGTAAATTAATCAATTAAATACTTGCATATTCCTATGTTTCAAGAGGCCTTCAAACAGAACAACAAACCACATGTGTTTGCAAAGAGGGAGCAGTGACTGTAGACTGATTGATAATCACAGTTGCAAAACAGCTTAAAAATGTTTGCAATAAGCAGTTTTGTCATGTAGTCCTTGCAGAGGCTGCTGTGAATGTGTGCACTTCAAAAGGCCCCACTGCCAATAGCATATAGTAATGCATTAACTGCTGCTAGACCTGAGGAACCCCATGCTCATTTAAGTGCAATGAGCTGACATGCGAACATATATCATTTTCATTTTTACATGTGTTTCTTTATTATGGTACAGGAAATCAGATGTATGTATTCTCATAGCACACATACCAGGTGTCAGAACCTTTTCATGGCATTAGTATATAAAACAATAATCAAATAACTTTTGTTTCTTTCATGTAAGTTATTAAGATATTTTTGTCTTTCAGATGTTAATGTAAATAGTTACTGTAAGCAGCAAATTAGTGATGTTTTAAATATATACTCAGCTTTGGTAATATGTGCGTTTTTGAACATCACATGCAAAAATTAACATCACTTTTAATCAAAATATTTTATATAAAACAGTTATCTTATAATCACATGGCAGAAACATTTTGTCCCACAAATTTAATAAACATTTTACATTAACATTTGTGTGGTTTTATGCAGTCAGTCCTAAATCATTTTTACATGACCACCTTCCAACTTCTCCTTATTACTAAGAAATAAACAAACAGTTTGCCTTTAAAACTCATGCAGAGTCCCTTCATGGTCTTCAAGCTTTGCTTGAAGACCCATCTCTTCAAGGAGCACTTTGGCGACTAACTATGTCTCTTTCCTACTACTTACTTATTTCTCAAAAAAAAAAAATAGTTGACATGGATTTAAGCTGTTTATTAGGTAAGAAACAGTTGTGGACTTCTTAAGCACTGATGTACGTCGCTCTGGATAAGACCGTCAGCTAAATGCCGTAAATGTAAACGTAAATGTAAATGTAATGTATGTAAATGAAATTTGCATCTCATCCAATAAACAATCAAGGTTGAGACTTAATTGAAGTGGGAGTGGCTAAACCACTTTAGGCTTATTAGATAGATGAGTTGGCTTTTGTGACATTACAAAACCATTTTATTCTGAATTTGAGTTTCAGTAATTTGAAATAACTTTCTAAATTAAAGCTTAGTTAAGGCAAATATCAAACTTTTTGCCTTGGTATTTCTGTATTCACATATATGTCCAGCTGTTTTTATAATATAAAAACAATTATTATATCATCTACCTAATGACAAACCTCATTGAAAAACAGATTTCAGAGAAAATTTAAAATGTAAAGACAAATGTTTACAATGATTAATGCAAAACTAAAATTGCATATTTGGGAACTGGCAAATTAATACAGAAATGAGGAACAAAATCTCTGAGAATATAAAAAGGTAAAAGGTTTTCATTATTAATAAATATTAATTGGTATTAAGAGTATTTTTCACAATCTATGTATTAAAAATCATGACTAAAAATTAACAATACAATGTCACTTTTACAGTTTCCAAGCATTCTTCATCATGAGAATAAAATAGACATCACTGTCGATGGAAGCACTGACGCCACTGTAGTAGTTCATAAACTCTTCTTTAGTAACCTACAGAGAGGAGAGTGAATGAGATTATTAACAGGAAACATTTGTGCACTTGTGAGTGTTCCCATCAATGACACCATGAACATCAGATAGGAAAATTGAAGGATGAATTAGAGAGATAGAACTGGCAAAACTTAGAGAGACAGAAGAGTGTATCTATGTATATTTGCACATTTGTGAATTCCTAGGTGTAATATGCCACAATTATATTTCTCATTTCAGGATCGAAGCAGGTGCAAAAGGCCCCTTTTGCACAACATAACAAGATATAGTCTCATTATAGCTGGCTCACCACATCACCTGCTACTTGCAGATAACGAAGATGAATTTCTAGCAGACTAATACTGCTGCTTGTCTGCAGTGAGAAATAGTGCCATGTGGTAGTACTAGCAAATTTGAAAGGAGAAAATAACAGGACAGTGGATCCAAAGCCGTTGAGGAAAAGTCAGTGATTTCAGAATTGAAAGGTTTATATAAACTCTTTTAGAATTTGTACCCATGGGGAATTCCGTGAATTTTTCACTTTTACAAAACTTTATGATTACCATGTATACAAATGCATTCAGAGTGGTTTGAATGCTCTACATCATAGTTTCATAAAGTTGCTGAGTCAGAATTGTTTACAGTGGTGGTGATAGCAACAAGGTATATGAAGTGTTTAATGCCTGTGAAAGGTGTTATATGGAATGGTTAGGCCAAATACGTATTTTGGCAGAAATGTACATGCAGAGTATTCTTATGCAAAATAGCACTTATCTTTTCTGATTTACCACTATATATAATTATATGTTTTACATATAATTAAAAATAAATGTAGGTTCCTTAGTAGCTTTGGACAGTAGATAAAAGGACTAGTTTTGCATTGTATATACAGTATTTCAACTCATTGTTCCTATGACCAACACTCGGTTGAAAAATTGGTGGAATTCCCCCCTAGCCTTATACAACTGTATTGAAAACAAAAATGGCCTACTGGCCCCCAAATACCACCCTTCAAAGACTTATGTTGTAACATTCTTTGCCATGCTGCTTTTAGTGTCTGTGCAACAAGTTATTGACAGAGCAGTTAACATGACAGTCATGAAATCACCAAGTTTTAAAAGTGTTAAAAATAATATAAGTAGTTGCCTAGGTGTTAACATTACATTGCAAATAAGCTACCTCATTATTTTCTAAAGCCTAAAAACAGCATGACACTAATGTGCTGAGTTACACGTGGCCCTTGTTGACACAGACTAGATGACACAGTATAGTCAAAAAGCTCCATATAAAAAAAGTGCTGTGTATTTTAGTGCTGGAGTTTTATAGCAAAGCTGTAAATGCCTTTTGAACTATCCTGTGTGTTTCTTGTTTTTTTGTTCCAAATGATTGGCACAATGTTGATTTAAGACATTTTTATACTTCAGAGAAACTGAACTGATGGAATCAGTGCAAGCACTTTAAGTACTTTACTGTCCCCTTGTATGGATGATACAGAAGATAGGTAACTCCATCCTAGCTCTTTACCCTGAGATAAAGAATTGAAGATGTTGGTCAAAGCCTCCAGGCATTTTTCATCATTACTATAAAGTAGACATCTGAGTCAATGGAGGCACTCACGCCAGAGTAGTAATTGAGAAACTCTTCTTGTGTGACCTGATGCATAAAACAGGGTGTAATGAACAAACATTCATTATAGATGTGCAAAACTATATTTTTAATATTCCATATAGTAAGAGAGTGCAGTGAAAGAAATATAGTAATGGTATGAAGTTATCTTTACATCAATTCCCTGTGTTGGATCAAGAGTGAAAGACATATACATTACTTTTTCCTGCCAACCCACACTGATGAAGCTCATGATATGCACTACACAGATGAGCTACTGCTGTGCCCTATTAGCATACCTTTCCATCCTTGTCATCAGGAGAGTCAAAGCTGTCCAAAAATTTGCGAAATATTTGCTCCTCAGTCCATTCCCCATTCTGATATTTAGGGTGGTTTTTGACATTGTACACTCCTCTCAGATCTTCAATCGTGATAATACCATCACCGGTTTTGTCCAGCTTTCTGAATGCCTGTAATATCACCTCTTTTCTTGCATTAGACATGGGAGGCTGCAATTACAAGCATATAATCAGTAAGCACTTTCAGGTGGAAAAACACACTGGATGACCTCAAACCCTGACTCTCATACAGTTACCCTGAGTGTGAGGAGAAACTCATCAAAGTCGATCTGTCCACTGCCGTCCCTGTCGAAGATTTGAAAAAGTGACATGGCCTGTTCTTTTTCCATGAGAATGCCATAGTCATTTAGACCCTTCAAAAACTCTTTGACATCCAAACTGCGGTTGTTGTCATCATCCATGATCCGAAAGACTCTACCAAAAACAGAGAAGCAAGATACGTTATGATCGGAAAAGGCAGTTCTTATATAAAGTTGTGAGAAAACCTTTGCATTCTTTGTTACTTTTTAAAGTAAAATTGAAAAGTTATTTAGCTACATGTGAAGTATGTTTTTGGATTATTACTGTAGAACTTGTTTTCACCGGTTTTAAATGTAGTCAATATTTATGAAATACATTTTTAATTGCCTAGCAATGTCACAAAACAGTCTATTTAGCGGAGCACCTGTACTCTTAGCCACATTTAACTTCATTTTATTGCAAGACAAAGGCACCAGTTCAGGTAACTAGACACTGTGATATCTCAAATATATTCCACATATTACATTCTATAACTATTTTTGTTGAAGGAATATTATTCTTATTAAAGTTTACTACATATTCAAATGTTATTCAACACTATTTTCAATAATGAGTGCACACATATTAGCGAGTTTGAGCACACACATAGCCATTGTAATCATTAACTGTGTATTTTGTTCTTATAGTTGTGTAAGCAGAAGTAGATTTTGGGAAAGTACATGAAAGTTCACTATGCAACCTGTCTAATTCAGCAGTAGCTTATATGTTCTTCTCTGAAGAACACTGTCTTTTTGTGTCTCTAATAAGCTTTGAATGCCCAGAAGGAAAGGGGTTCTGGAGGGATCCTGGCATCTTTGTTTACAGGGAATTCCAGAGGATGCCAGATGTAGAAGGACAATGTGACCCAGCTTGTCTGGGAATGGAGAGGACGAAAACCCACCTTCTATATTAGATTTACATTTACATTTACATTTACATTTACGGCATTTAGCTGACGCTCTTATCCAGAGCGACTTACATCACTGCTTAAGAATTCCACGACTGTTTCTTACCTGAAAGACAGCATAAATCTGAGTCAACTATTTAACCAAGATACTGCA
>JBBPDH010000022.1:5362781-5373011 GCA_037974565.1 Clupeocharax schoutedeni
CCAACTTCATATTGAAATCTGATGTATCTAATGTGTTTCTTTAAAGTGTTCCTTTAATTTTTGTGAGCAGTGTATATACACAGTAGACTGAAATGTGTAATATTGACCTCACTTGAAGTGAAATACCCATATGTCATACATGAACACTAGGGGTGTTGAAATTAATCACATTATCGATGCATCGTGATGCAGACGTGGATGATCCTGCATCAGTGCAATGGCAGAACATAATTGATTATTGTAATGACATTGATTATCATAATATCCAGATAGTGACTGTGGCTGATTGATCTGAATACAGCACTTTTCCAGTTAGCGGTAACTGTCAACTCCTCAACGTTATTCATGCATTCCAGCCAAAAATGTGTAAAGCATGTCACACAAAAAAGGTTACCGCCCACAACCAAAGATGTGGTCACTGAAGAAAGGTGCTTGTATTTGAAAACATAATGTTAAGCGGGGCTGGCTCTATACTCAGGCAAGAGGTGGCAACACCCCCTTACAGAAATGTTGAGAAAGAAAATAACTCACAAACTGAATATGGACTAGATTTACTAGAGTAGCTGAAAAATCCACTGGAAAAGGCATAAATGAAACAATAGTTTTCAGTTCTTGTTCACTCTTTCACCGCTGTTAGTATGCAAATGACCCGTTGTCATTGGGCAGGGCAGAGCAACATGAGTCCATTCTTCTTCTAACAGTTTCAGTCTGATAGAGAAGTGTTTCTTTTTCAATCCCACAAGCACCACTCTGAGCCTGTCTGCTGCATAGAGCTGACTTGAGGACCTGTGTCTGTTAGACCCCGACACAAAGCCACGCCCAGCTTTTAGCTCTGCACTCAACAGTTTTCTCGTTTTGTATTCTGATGTAATCACAGCGGTATTTAATTAGATTTTTCTGTTTTATTATTTTTTTAATGGCCTACCCTTTTTAGTTTTATTAATATTGGCAGTAGTTAGTAGTGTTATTGTTAGGTTTGAATATATTTGATATAGATCATTCAGTTAATGTAACTGTTATGTTTTTAGTTGCTATAATCTGATGAGGAATATTTCATTTTATTTTTTGTTTTATTTTTCAGTTTTCCCCCTGAGTTGTTGCCCCCTTATAATGGTCAAGGGAGTTTGCGTGCCTCAGTGACCCTAAGAGCTACACACAGTACCCTTACCTGACCACCACCCCACCCCATTCCCAGCTCCAGCGCCACCATGTGCCCCCTTTACATTTCTGTCTGCCCCCTCATATATGCCTGTCTAGAACCGCCCCTATGTAAAGTAATGTAGAAAATTGATATGATGCATCATATCATATCATTGACATAAAAATTTAATTGAATTGTGAGACCAGTGAAAGTTCACACCTCTAGTGAACACAGCAGCACCATGTGAACAGTGTGAAATTCATTTTTTTTCTCTCCTCTCTAAAGATACAGATGTATTGTTGGGAGATTGTTTGGTGCTTATCAGTGCTGCTCTGTATGCTGTGTCTAATGTGTGTCAGGAGTACACAGTAAAAAATCTGAGCAGGGTAGAGTTCTTGGGCATGATGGGTCTCTTTGGGACCCTCATCAGTGGTGTACAAATGTAAGTCACTTCACTGTAACATGAAAGAAATTTGATTTTTTTTTTTGGTAAGGTTTTTTAATTATGTGTGTCTTTTTACCTCAAGGGCTGTACTTGAAATCAAACCAGTAACTGACATAAACTGGGACTGGAAAATATGTAAGCAAAATATTTTGTCATAACTTTTAAACAACAATTTATTGTACCATTTGAAAAGAAACCAAATATCCACAATGTGTAAGACTTGTCAATGCTTGGAAATAGCTTCCCTTTTTACACATTTAATAAAGTTAATTTACATAATTGACCCAGTGTATTGTCACCTTTGGAGCATGCTCTTTTACAGCCCTGTAATGCAGCCATAAATTCTGCAATTTCCATATCTATAGCAGTAAAAAACAATTGTTCATAATATAGTAAATTATGATAACTTTTTTAGATATTCATAACCAGTTGAGCATTTCTCTCCAGGCCTGCTCTTTGTTACATTCATACTGTGCATGTATGGGCTATACAGTTTCATGCCTCTGGTGATGAAGATGACAAGTGCAACAGCAGTGAACCTCTCCCTGCTAACTTCTGATCTCTTCAGCCTTCTATGTGGCCTTTTTCTGTTCCACTTTAAGGTGTGTGAATCTTTAGGTGGAAGAATAGCTGTTAATGCTAACCCATTTGGCTATACATTTTCGTTATTTTATTGAAATAAGTTCTACTCTGCCCTTTTTCTGTTTTGGTTCAGTATTTAAAAAATGACACACTGCTTATTTTTAGAGGTAACAAATTGTTATAATAGAAAAATCATCAATAATGGAAAAATCTTCCCTTCAGTTAAAAGACAAATATAGTTTTAATTAAAGGTTAGCAGCAGGTTTAGTGAACTGTGAGTGAAAAATAGTTACTATAGACCAAATTAATTTGGACCTATAAACATTTAAGGGTTTTAGGTTTTCCATGGAAATTGAATTTATGAAGATATTTTCTCCCCAGTCAACTGACACAGATATATCTTTATGGTTCTTCACAGTTCTCAGGCCTGTACATTGTATCTTTTGTGGTGATCACCGTAGGCTTTATCTTGTTCAATGTCGTGCCCACCTACGCTCTGGATCCATGTGAAAACCCTGAGAGCACTTATCAGAGTGTTGCCACATCCGAGGTCATCGAAGGAGAGGGAGAAACAATCTTAGATGAAGGTCAGAAGAAGCATGCTGAAATGGCTTGCAGCCACCAAAAATCTTGCACTACACATTGTACATTCAAATATGTGGTGTAACAAACATGTGGTATAACATTTTTAAGGCTGTGCCTTTTTTACGGTAACCAAAGGATGCATGTATTACTTGTCAGGGTTGAATTTTTAACTTTTTGCCTTTATGGTGCATTATGTACATTTTATAAGACCTCCAAAGTGAAAAGGCTGAGAGTAATGTAGATTATCTCACAAACACTGACACGGTGACTTTATTTTATGCACCCTTTCTGCACTTACAAGGTACAATGTCCCCAAATCTCCTCTTACATTAAAAAATGTTTATTATAGTTATATTTGTTTTTTTTTTTAAACAAACATTCTAGTGTTATGTCTTTCTGCTACATCGGTGGCAATACTGCTGATTGCCATACAAGGTAATTTTGACTAATGTTCCGGCATTTAGTAAATGACCATAAAAGCCAGTGACTCAGTGGACAGTTTGTTCTGGGTAAATTTTATATTTTATTAAGTACAGGGATACACTTCAGTCGTACACTTTTTGTGGTAATCAATCATAGACTACAAAAGCAGCAGGTAGACTATATTACAAAACTGAAGTAACCCTTTACTCTCTCTGCTAAGTGACACACATACAGAAATGTCATGTGCGTTGTGTCAATATGCTAAGCAGTGCTGCTAATCATTGTAGGTGCTAAAGCAGCTCTAAAAGTTTAAAACTTCCAAAGGAGTCTAAAAGTTTGTTTTTTAAATGCTGTGCTAAGCTGTTTTTTTTTGTTTTTAAACCATTATTGCCTCCTGAATGTATTGTTTGTCTGTGCTTGTGGCATGCAGTTCAAAGCTCAGAACCATACAAAGTATTATTCGTGTTCCTGAATTTTGTTTTCAGTGATTCTTTGGTCAGTTTGTTGAATAGTTTCTTAAAGTTGCTTAAAGCAGATGCGCCATAAATAAAATAAAGCGCTATTTCTAGTTATTGTGCATTTTTATTTTGTCTTCATTTACTTTTCCATGCAAATGAAAAGCTGTGAAAAAAGATATCATCAGTATTTTTTCCATGCAAATGTTTTCACTGGTTGCTGGTTCCAGATGTGGAGTCCCACAGTATTGAAATCAGTACTCTTATTTCATGAGCAAACTGTTTTAATACTACAGAGATTAGAAAATGCTGATGTCATAATTAGATTTCCATGAAAAAATAGCCCGTAAGGTACTAATCATGTTTGTTTCAAAATGCAGGCTGGTGACAGTTCACCACAGTCCTCATTTCATTTCTCAGCAATAGGAATCTGCTCTGCCATTTTTCCCTCCCAACCTGATATCAAGGCTAGCATCCCAAAACCAATAGACATTACATGTAAAAAAAGGGAATTCTTTAAAATGACAAAAGGTTTCAATTTAGATTTTAATGTAAAAGCCTTTGCATTTGTATAAAAAAAGAAATGACGGGAAAAATTCAATATGATCTGCCATTTAGGAAACTTACTCCTCACATAGGTATGTGTGTGTGTGGGTGTAGAGGACAAAAGAAAATAAATTCCTAAATTCCTATCTAACACGTTGAGTAGCAGCATTCACATGTTCAATTTTCGAGTATCAAAGTGTTCAGTAAAGGGAGGATTTCTCGGTAATTCATACTGAAATCAAGTATGCAAGCCTTTAATGATGATTTAGCTGACATTTGCAATTTTGCAATAATACCTTGGAAGTCTGAATGCTCATTACATGTTTTGGTTTTGTTTAATGTAATCAATACAAGTCTGATTTCAGAATCCAGTGTCAGTTTTTAAATACAAGTGAGCATCAAATGTGCAGTACATGATACTGAATAGATAATTTTTTGTTATAGCATTTATGGCATTATGTTGATATAAATAACCTGGGGGAGCTTACAATATATTTGAGTTGCTGTGTATAATGCACTACGAAACCAAACCCCTTAAAATTACTTTAGTTCCAGAATATAAAAAAATATTTACAGGGAAAGTGTACAGAATAAGGCTGATAAAGGGGTAAAACTACTGGATTTCCCTCTTACATTATAAAATTTGCGTCTTAAATAATAAAACTCCCTGAATTAATGCCTTATTTTTAAGATTACACTCATGTTCATAAATCATGTTCATAAAAGGTCAAATTAAGGGATTGGTTCACAAATGAATGGCCAATTTTTTCAACCTAAGGGGTTTGGTGTATTTTTCGCGATAAATTAGGGTACGGTTAAGTACATTTTAAGTACGTTGTGTTTCCTAGTGAGGTCTTGGGTGTCTGATAAGGCTGCATTGCTAAGTCTCTGAATTATACGGCCCACCATAACTTGTTTATTTTTTAACATACCAGTTTTCCGTTAATTCCTTGGTCACTTTGAATGGCTAGTTGTTCAAAGTCTCAGCCAGAAATAGCCATAGAAATAAATGACACTATGAGGTAACTAATTCGATGACTGGCCAATCAGAGAAAGTGTGGAAGAGTACTGTCCAATAGGAGCAGGAAAAGGCGGGACTTGCCGGAAAACAGGCGCAGTATTGCCTCAGAGACGCACATCATGGAGGAGGAACGGGTACCTTCTGTCTAGAGAAGCCGCAGCCTGTTCCCTTCACAGCGACCATCTTTAAGCGTACGTGACTTTTTTTTCGATTTTCTTTTCTTTTGTCGTAAGATCTTATTTAAAAGCTGCATGTGTTGTACTGTTGTTTAAAAAAGGCCATTTATATATCTGCGAGTCTGTGCCTTATAATAATCCGTTAGAGTCGTCGCTTAAGTAGTGTAATTATCTTCATACTGATTTAACCACGGACAGTGCAATGCCACTGCTCTAAGCAGTTTGAGATAATCTCGGATCGAACAATAACTATCAATGCAGAGATGCAATAATCCAACCAATTTGTTATTGTGAGGCCCCACGTTAAGGTGTTGTCGCCATGGTATAAGGGTACACGACATTGAAAAACTGTATGCTGTAGTGGCATCGGTCTCTGCATTGGTTTTGCATGTGTTGCAGGTGGGTTCCTCAGCAGCAAAAGCAAGTGAACCTGGGCCACTAAACAGAAGAGATGAAGCATTTCCTAAGGTAAGAATCAGGGCTCATTAATTTGCATGTTTACGATACGTTTTTAACAAGCCACTTGTCAATGTTGCTACATTTTCGAATTTAAAATGAGTATGAGGATGCAGATGTGTGCAACGTACGCCAATTAATTTCTTCAGCATTTACCATTGTGAATTGTTCAATTCCAATAAATAAAATATATTTAAAGAATGTAAGATATAAAAATTTGCATATTTAATTTAAGCAGGTCAGAGACCGCTCACAGATTCACAGTAATGTACAATGACTTTATGTGCTCACTAATGCTAAAAGTGTGGTGTGGTCGGATTCTGTCTTATTTTTCTGGTCTTTCCAGTCAATGTGAGGGCTTTCATAAGTGCCCGTTCATCTTCTTTTCAAATCCCATTTCCCTCTACTGCATGCGTATTTAAAAGAATAGACCAAAACACCAAGTCGGTGTATATTTGTGGAATATGTTGTGCTATCTGTTTCTTAACCTCCAGAATGCTTCAACTGTTAGAAATGGCTCAACCTGTCAGTATGAGCCCTGTTTGTGTCCGAATGTGCTTTTATGACATAACTCTTCTATCTTCAATGCACTCAGGTTTATTGGCTGTAGGGGTACTAAGTGCCAATGGGGAGGCGTGTCAGACCCATGAGCTGTAATTCCCAGAATAACTGTCATCATCAAACGGACTCCAACAGGTGTAATCCAAGCATAGTGATTTTAGCTGCAGTGAATAGATGGGTAGACTGTTACCTGTTCATGTAAATAGATGGAGCAGTAGTCGAATAGATCACTGTCATTTCAATCATAGACACAGTACACAGTTAAATGATACAGTGTTCCTCCAGGACCATGGTGCAACACAAAAAATCAAAACAGAAACACCACAAGACTATACAAGAGAGTGCAAAAGAGCAACACAAGAGGAAAAGTACAATAATTCTCAAAAAAAAGACCAAATACAGTGCATCCAAAAGGAACAGTAACAGTACTAGTTTGTATGAATACAGTATTGCGGCATGAGCTGTGTCCGAAAAGTGCATTTGTTCACTCGTTCACTCATTCACTACATAGTGTTTGCTATATAGAGGGCTAACTAGTGAACAAGGGGAGGTGACGTTTAGTTAATCCTCTATGGCATGGTGTTTCCTTCAGGCAACAAATCATTATTTTGGCTCACCCACTGCCCCATTAAAAAAACACCCATCACATTAAAAGTCTAATGATTAGTCTGGAACCAATACAATTTGAGGTGGGTGGAGGTTTGACCTTTCAACCTTTTTGTGAAGAAGCATATCTGATTGAGTAAAGACATTTTTTGTCTTTATTTATCTACTAAAATTGAAGTGTTGCCTCAGGACAACATTGTGCAGTAAGACCAGGTGCCTCAGGGCAATAATATGCTACAAGGGTACTAAAAGGGTTCTAAAACACCTCGGTTTTGGGGTCATGGTTCGGTATGGTTCATGATACAGCAAAGTTAAGCAACAGAAAGTTCTAAAGAATGAGGCTTATGTTTGTTTCGTTTATTTTATTATAAACAGCAGTGTATTAACCAGTAAACACACACACTTGCTTATATTTTCATGTATGTGTTATGCCAGAAGGTGGCACTATTGCACCACACTATTACCCAGGTTAATGATTTACTTGCGCTTTTTGGTCCCTCTGTGATTCCGTATTTCTTCAATCATGTCTTCTCGGTCGTACTGTGTATTCTCCAAAAGACATCATGTACCAAACCGTGACCCCTGTACCGTGACGGTTCGGTACGAATACATGTACCGTTACAGCCCTAATATTTATATATGTGTGTGTGTGTGTTTATATGAACACAAACACACACACACTGTGCAGCTAATCTCTAATCCACTGATAACACACTGATAACTGATGTTTGTTGAAATATAACTTCTAATGTTTTTATTGCTGGTTTGTTCCTTATTCCATATAACCTTGGCATTTTTGTACCCCTGTAGCATCTTGTTGCCCTGAGGCAACAGACCAAACTCTGGTAGGGGGTCTTGGGTGGGACACATTTTATGATTGATATATTATCAAGGACCCACAAGCTCCCAAAAACTAGGGTGAAATATTTTTTTCCTCTTAAAATAAAAATGCATGCAATATCCGGAGTGTGCGGATCGGTTAATTTTGGACACTCGGGATGTTACGTTTCTACTAACAGTTGTTTAAATAGTGCCGGATCTTGGCAATTTATCTCTGTCGTATAAACACACGCCCCGTCTCTCTAGTTCAGACACAGACGCACATGAGGCGGGGTCTGGTGTGTGGGCGCGGTGTCTCGTGTGCGGGCTATGGTATGCAATCCGGGCCAGGAGACAGGGATTCAGCGCCGGCCCAAAACAACCTGACCGGCCCAAACTTCACATCAACCCACCAGGCAAATGCCCAGTCCGCCGATGTCAATTTTGGGCCGTTGCAGAATCCAGTCTGCCGGATTTTGGGATTGCGATCCAGACTCACCCAAAATGCCCCGGACATTTTTTTTTGGTCCCAGTCCAGCCCAGGATACTACTGTCTTCCGCATAGAGAGAGAGAGAGAGAGAGAGAGAGACAGACAGAGAGAGAAAAAGGGAAAAAAAAGTGCAAGTGTGACTGAATCTTCTCTGCTTGAAGCTCCACTTTCCTCCCTCCGACTTTCATGCAAAAATAGTAGTGTGCAATGCACTCGTTCACTATGTAGGGCGCGGTAAAAGAAACCTGCAGTGCATGATTGTATATGTGTATTAATGTAGTGTACAGTGTCTAAACACTAGATTTTGGCATGTCCAGTTTTGTAGTGCACTAACTAGTGGGAGAAACTGATGATTGAAATTTCGGACACCACTACAAAATGGGTGACTCACTACATAGTGCCCTATATAGTGAACAAGTGCACTTTTCAGACACAGATACGTTGTTTTCTAGAGACAGTGTTGTTATGTGGGCAAAAATTAAAGATTAAAATAGACAGCATTAAATAAATGTGAATAAAATAACAATAGCAACGACAGGATTAAAGAATGCGCAGTATACATAAATATATTTTCTTTATGGTGGAACAGTTTGGTGTGTAAATGCTGTGTGTTTGGGAAAGTGAATGAAGTTAAGTCCAGTTCAGAGTGAAAGTGAATGAGTGTTTGTGAGAAGTACAGTTTGTTATTCAGTTCTGAGTTAGCAGTCTTTCAGGAAGAAACTGTTCCCACATCTTGGCAGTGAAGGCCTGGAGGCTGCGGAACCTTCTGATGGGTGTGGGAGTCATGTGTGGGGTAATCCGTAATGCTAGTGGCTTTTCAGAGGCATTGTGTGGTGTACATGTCTGCAACAAATTAGAGAGACTCTGATCATTTTTTCAGCAGTCCTTACCATCCTCTGTGGGGTCTTGCAATCTGATGTGTCACAGTTTCAATACCATCCCCTCATACGGCTACAGAGAATGCTCTCTGCTTTTCCTCGGTAGAAATATTGCTGGGCTTTCAAGGCAGATGATCTGATGCTGAGGGTCCATGTGTGGTTCTCCATTATGTTAAAACCAAGGAAATTGACACTCTTGATGATCTCCATAGAGGAACCTCATGGCATGCCTACTGGAGTCAACATCTCTTTTGTTTTGTCCACATTCAGAGAATGTTTCTTGGTTCTGCACCAGTTATTTAGCTATTGCACCTGATCTCTATAAGCCACCGTGCCATTCCTGCTGATTAAACACACCACATCAGCGAATTTGGTGAAGTGGTTAGAGCAGTTAATTGCTGCACAGTGTTGGGTGTGTAAACAACAGGGTGCTGAGCACACAGCCTTGAGAGTCCCCTGTGTTCAGTGAGTTGATACTGGAGATGTTGCTCCCAATACTGACTGACTGAGGTCTCCCAGTCCTGGGGTCCAGGATCCAGGGATGTGTTCAGGGCTAGCAGTCTGAGTAATTATGGTGTTGACAGTTAAACTGAAGTCTGAAACAGCATTCTCACATAAGTGTCCTTTTTGTCTATGTGAGTGAGGGCCAGGTGAAGGACAGTGGGATTGAAAGCTATTGATTGGTTGAGACGAGTCCAGTGAGGGTCGAGCTGTGATTTTATGTGCCTAATGATGAGCCTTTTGAGTAGGGCTGCACGATTAAACTTTATCGCATCGATATTGAGGTTTTAACTCCCGCAATAATCTAACCTCAGGAGTCTGAGTTTTTTTCCCCCGCCTATGACATTTGAGTGACAAACTTATTAGCCAATCAAAATGGTCGAATCTCACGTTCCTGGGTTGCTGGCCAATTAGAAGTGGCAATGGAAACAAGGTTGTATGCAGTGCACCGGTTTTCTGTCAGCAGGAAAACAGCTAACACACAACGTGTACCTCGAATTGTGCCAATAGAAAAAGCTTGTAACTGCGCAGAAATGGCCGAAGG
>JBBPDH010000022.1:5383138-5394751 GCA_037974565.1 Clupeocharax schoutedeni
TTTCATGTGGAAATAGCATGTACATTTGAATCTAAAGTACATCTAAGACATCAAGACAGCTATAAGTTTAAACATATCTGCACATCCTACATTTTCTTTGAAATCAAGAGTATCCCCTCTTTGGTGCAGTAAAAGCCTCTTCTCTTCTGGGGAGGCTTTAAGCTAGATTAATGAAATTAAAAGTGTTGTGGCTCAGCACATGATATATAAATACATTTTATTCATTCAGTTTAATCATGTATATGAACCCACCAGTACCTGCTTCCATATGCATTCAAAGACAGGACCTGGTTAGGACATAGTTTTGGCTTCTCATCTGTTTCGCCAAAACAGTTTCAACAAAAACTTTCCTAAAGACCAGCCCCCCACCCGAATAAAGACACAAAGACAAAGAATTTGGCATTAATATTTTACTAGAAAAATGAAGATGAAAATGAAAATAAATATTTACAATTTAAACCAGTGTAAGATACCCATTTCCTTTGAGGTGTACAGAGCTACAGAGTCTAAATGTAATGAGTGTGTAGCTGGGCTGCTTTAACTATTTCTGTATGTGTGTGAAGTAGGAGTTACAGACTCCATGCACTTCATCACAGTACTGAAAAAGTACTGAATTAACCTTTTTGAGAATGCTTGATTTTCTGGCAACTTCTACTCAAGTACACAAAAGGAAAAATTGCACTTGATCCAGAACATTTTTCTAATACATAATATTACATTACAGAAAAGAAGCCTAAGATGTGAAAAGCTTTCATTCATGAACACACAGTCCAACATAAATTTGCCTCAATAGTCATTTGCAGGGATTAAAAGTTTGGACGTATGTGTATGTGCATGTATGCAAATACACATACGCAAATACACAAATGCAAAACCCTCATTGAGTCATAAACATGTTGAACACAAACATGCTTCAGTTCAATTTTAAGATTTAAATTAAAATATCTGAGTGAATGAATGACACTTCCTGTGAATGCTGTATATGACATATCATGTGTTATAAATAATGAATGGCAAAGACTTTACAAGCACTTACAGTTACATGAGTACAAAGAATATATATTATTAAGCATGACAATAAGGTCTCTGCAATAGTACAAAAAAATATGTTATGTAATAATGAGATTGGGAAATATTTTATTAGATTTTAAAGAAAATATTTTATTAGATTCTAGGTCATAACAATATTATAGAACATATGAGCATAAATAAGTGTTGCTGAAGACTAAATGACTTATAATAGTTATTATAATAACATTTATGACTATAATACTCTTAACATATTGTCACTGTCAAAACCAAAACTAGAGAAGTAATCTTGAATTTAACTACATTTTAATTTCTTATTAATTATGGATGGTTTCTATGGGCAAGTTTTTTGTCATGACATTTTTTTTGTCATGACACAGCATTAATGGTAGCAGACATTTAGAATTATTAAAAAACAAAAAACAAAAATGGAGATACAAAAGTTTAATCACTCTGGTAAATTTTACTTAGTTGATGTTCTTAAACAGAATAAACTCTTGCACATTTTAATACATAGTTACTATTAGCTGAACTTGCCATATTGGAAAAAATTAAAAAAATAAATGTGGCCTGTGCATATGGCTGTGCCTGTAGCTATGGCACCTATATTTAACATACATGGCATATAAACAGCCTGTATTTCATGTTTTATTTTTTTGCCTGATATGTAAAACTCAGCAAACAAATGAAAACGGTGCACTAAAATGAAAAGAATATGGCCTATCTAAGTTGATGTATTAACTTAATTACACTTAAAAATCAACAAAACATGTTGTTCTGACTGTGATTCATTTTTGTTCTAACTGTGATGAAATATTATGTAACTAATTTCCATGTATCATATTTATGCTCAACTCTACATATATAGCTCTGCATATAAGGGTTTATGCCATTAATTATAAGGCATTTAAAACATGATAACAGTATTTATAATATACTGTTTATACAACATTAATAGGAAGTGCCTCCACAGACTCAGAGGATTTTTTTTATCAACTACATATACTGCATATGTCTCAGAGAGAGAGCAAGAGACGGAGACAGAGAGAGAAAGAGAGAGAGAGAGAGAGAGAGAGAGAGAGAGAGAGGTTGTGTGTTTATGGAGGTGTATGTTTAGTTGCCTTTCATTTAACCTTTCATTTAGTTGCCTTTCATTTAACTTTAAAACAGAGCAAAAATTGCACTTTGTAAGGTAAAATGTCATTCTGAAGGATGTTTGGGCAGTAGTCAGTTGAAAAGTATGGGTCAGTGACCCAATGTGGTGCCCTGATGCCTTTATGTCCTTTCATTGTCCTTTATGTCCAGATGTAAAGTCCAAAGTTCTGTGTGGACAGATTCATTCTTCTGGCTGGAGACAGCTCCATTGCTACAGGAGAACATGCTCAAAGGCCTGGCTGAGGTTACACAGTGTTTTGTAGAAAAGGCCAAAGCTGTGCTCTAACCATGGCTCTCAACAATACAGTGCCTCTTTTTTCTATACACTTTCTCTTTTTTGTTGCTTTTTTTTAGTTGATAAAGTAGCTTTAGTGAAAAGTTTCTTTTGTATAATGCTTAATATAAGAATTCCTACCACCCACATATATTTGTGTTATTTCATTCATAATAAACGGCTGCTCTAAACTGAACAGGCAGACACTGAAATATTAAACTACTGAAAAAATTCAGACATGAACAACTTTCATGTGTGATTCCACCTACCATGTAAAATCAAGAAAATTCTTTTCTGAATAAAATTAAACAGTCTAGAACTCCATGGTCTACAACTGCACAGTGAGTATTCAGGGCATGGTGGCAGGGATGGGCTTTTAGTTAAATATACCCTAGGACTGCCCTTCCCCTGTATTCAGCTGAGCACATTTTCATAGCAGTTGATAACATGCCCATTTTTTCATTTTATAGATTTTCACATACTGTATGTCTGTATAAACCATTTTGTTATTATCATTAATTTCTTCACAATATTCTATTCATTATTGCAATGAATTGTTTACTAAAGATGGTTAAAAAAGAGAATTATACTTTCTCCACTACAGAATCAACTATTTACATTTGTTTTAAAAAGCAAGCGAGTTGTACAGTCGTCTTCTATTTACAGAGCAATTTAAAGAATTTCTTTAGTTATGGTTTTATAGAATATACATTTTACTCATCTTCACAGTTTTTAGTAAGCATCATTAATACTGTTTGAATTATTATTATTCATGTCAGAACTTAAACCCTTTGGCCTATGAATGTCTATGCTGAGAATCAAATCTCAGTGCTTTAGCTTGGAAAGGATTATATCAGGGTGTTAAATCAAGTGTTTGTGTGTCATTTTGCCAAACAATTCAAGTCACGCTGTAGTTCAGAATTACAGTTTAGTGGTCCTCTTACCCTCTTTGTCTTTCATTCCTTTCATTGCTCCTGCTTGTGCAGCCCTGAGCGCAAGTTCTTAATTGAGACTGCAAAAAGAGGTTACAACATCTCTTGTAAATCTCATTGCGGCCCCACAGTGAATCTGTATCTTCTACCCCCAGTGTTTTTCAGAATATAGTACAGCCAAAAGGCTCCTGATCGTCCATCTCGGTGATTGCTCAGCTCTGTACCGTTGTTGCTTTTTGGGTTGGTTGTTCTGCTATGTGTGGTTCTGTGGAATTTTTAAGGCACTTGATCGTTTTTGGTTTTTCACGGCAAGTCAGATGAGACAAGAGCCAGTCCGGAGCTCTGTCGCAGGGAGGGGCCAGAGTGGACAGCTTTAGGGCAGTCAGGGGTCAGGACACGCCCATTCTCGCCCATGCTGCCCGTGATTGACAGTCGAGCCTTGTTCCGCATGGCTTCAGTGAAGGTCAGCTGGAGTGAATGTAAACAAGAGAATGGAGAAACAGAGAGAAACACAGAGGGGAAGAGAGAGAGAGAGAGAGACAGAGAGAGACAGAGAGACAGAGACAGACAGAGACAGAGAGAGAGTCAGATAGTCAGACCTCAATAGGTTTAAAGAGAAAGACAGTAGCATCTTAAGATTTGTTAATTTGAGTGAACACACATTACCAGCAAGCACAGACAAAACACCAGATTAAACACACTTCAGCGCTGAAGCATCTCAAATGCAAAGTCCTGAAAGTTCTAAAGATTATTTACTAATGGGTATTCCTAATCAAAGCTTTGAAATATGTGAAGATATGGCTCACAGATGTACTTGTACACACTATGAAATCAAGTCTTGGTGGATGTCTTGTCATGTTTGAGTCCACTTTCTTTATTTACTCTGCATTGTTGTGAATTAATTTGCTCAAGGATATCTATTGTTTTCTTCATTATCCAATTTTCTCTGAGTTTGGTCTTTGCCAATTCCCTCCTATTAGCAATTCTCCCTCTACTGCATAATTCTACCCAGAAGGGAGGTAAGGGCATGTGAAAACAGCCACTGCATGTTTTTAAGCTGTTGCTCACACAACATCACTGGACAATGAAATGTCCTTTAAGGAGAATATTACCTGGCCAATTTTGTTACACAAGCTAAAGTGCAGTGCACACTGACCCAACATCTCCCTACTAACTCCAGTTTTAATTTAAGGACAGCCTGAACCAGTAAAAAGTGAGAGAGAGAATGTTTTAAAATATCCCAACAATAGTTATGGCACACCAGTCCAGTCTGTGGATTTGATGTTTGTTGTGAAACTTTGGGTCAGTGTGCTTTGGGCATAACACACTGGCTAGCATCACAAGGAGGAGGAAACAAGGTCATTCTTCCCACCCAGTGACCAGGCTCATTTGACCTATCAATGTTCCACTCACAAATGCATTGTTTAATTGATGCTGGTACATGGTTGGACAAGATTTACTGCACTTTGGCAAAAAAAGAAACAAAATAAGTTTTTATTTAGCTCATTTTGCTAATTTGAAATGGAACATGGTTTCTAATGATGGTGAGTGGAGTGATCTGAGCTGGTTTAGGCAAAAAATCTAAACCTTTTTTTGACAACTGACATAAGATCACTTATTTATAAAGCACAATTGCAACAAACATTAACTGTAATACCAGCTAGTGTATTCACATTTGATATCATTTTAGCTTAGCAGATTGCAGCTGAATAAACATTATGAATGTTAACATAAGTATAGGTCAGTGACCCTAAAAGGCTTATATCAGACAGAGCTGTGAGAAGTACATCCAGTGTCTTTAGAACAGGCTACGATATATATATGACACAAAATGAGAGAGTAGAAGAGAGATCAGTGAGGCTTTGGCTAGCAAGCAACGTTAAAGCAAAGACCAGAGCTTTTTACATAAAGAACTAAAAACATATGAAGTTAAATAAATTACATTTATTTATGAATTTTCAGATACCAAATCTAATTTTAAAATGTGTCTGACCTTGCAACAATAGCTAAAAAATAATGCATATGTGAGCAGAGAATGACAGGAACATTTATGCTCTCTTGAAGCATTGACAGGATTTCTATTTGAAAAAATGAAGGCTACTATGGCTACAAACAAATGTGCAAAATGCAAAGTCTCCAATTTGGTGCAAACGGCGAAGAGACGAGATGGAAGACGTCACAAAACACAAGCAGCTTTACCACGGATTCACACGCTCAACACGGCAAAGCTACTGCAGCAGTACAGAGGAGCTCCACTTACTACAGCAGGGCACCCTACGTACATCTGAGCGTCTACATCTCTACGCCATCAGTCCCGTAGACGTTGTAACCCTCTCTATATGTGGCTAAGCTTTGAGTGCTGTGGGTAGGACTGGGCCCTAGAGTGGCAAGGGGTGGGCTAGGGGTGGGACTAGGGAGTGGGGCAGGGGCAGGAGAGTTAGAGGGGCTGAGTTGTTCAGGCTCTTCCACCTTCATTCTCTTGGCCTCGTTTCGCGACTTGTAGCAGAACTCGATGAGGGCGACCAGCATGGCCAAGCCCAGACCCCCAACCAGGATGTAGAAGACCCCAGCCACATTACTGAGGCTAAGGGCCTGAGAGCTCTTGTCCTGGAGGCAGGAAGAGCAAAAAAATGTTAGAGGGATGGAGCATCCATACACACACACACACACACACACACACACACACACAAACAGAGGAGAACCTATTCAGAACCCATTCAGACACACAAAGCACAGGTCTACTCTCTATTACCAGTTATTTCTACTAAGCTACATTCTTTCATGCACACACACACACACACACACACACACTGTCTCACACATGAGAATGTACATATTAAAATCAGTGCAAGTTCTCATGGTCAACATTTGTATCCAAACTACCCTTTAACTACTAGCATTTGCATGTTGCTGTCCGTCTACTACTGAATGTGACTATGCCACCTCAACTGCTTTGCGCTAATCAGGCATCAACCTTTTGACAGCAATTAAGCATAGAGCAATAAATGCAAAATCGCCCAGTAAAAAATGCCAATAAGCTTTTTGTTGAACTCCAGAGTGGATTACTAACCTCTGTTATCACTGCATATGTAATTACACCCTGTCAATTCTCTTAAAGAGATCAGACACAGGATTTAGTTTCTCATGGCTTAGCACCACATCTCAGGCTTTCCTTCCACTGAGGGGTCCAAAAGAATCAGGCTCATAATGGTTGGTCTGTCATGCAGCAAATCTGTGTGCCAAGCAAAAATCGTTTGCAAAGGCATAAGACCTACAAAGACAATTAATGTTTTCTATATTAGTCCTTCTGTAAGACTTGCGACAGTGTTTCAGAAGAAAGTGAGACATTCTAAATTCTACAAAGCCTAAATGCTGCTCAAGGCTTGGCACATACACCAAGTAGTACACTTGTTTTTTTTTTGTTTTTTTTTACCTATTGCATAAGTAGTGTATAGTGAAAGTGACATGTACTCCTCCTTTAACTAGTGCCTGCTGCATCTAAATGCATGATTTTTTGTTCTCCTTTCTCGCTCTCCATCTCTCTCTCACTGACACACAGGCTGTCACCATGTCTGTGCGAGCATTTAGACAACAGTGATGGTCCCAGACTTGTGGAGACTGACCTTACTTCCCGAGTCCTTGGGTCCACACTCGCCCTTATCGTACCACCATTTGTTTTTCAGCTTGTCTAAGATGCCTGATTCACTCAGTTTCAAAACGGCAAGGTTTACAGGAGTTCTTCAACCACGTAGGGGAAATAACATAAATAACATCATAGGACATGTTATTTTATGTTATTCAGTTACAATAGCTGACACAGCAGTTGCACTGGCAAAGTGACAGAGGACAGGGTCCCACTGGAGTACATGTCTCTAAGCTCCTGGAGCTAAAAGTGTTAGGGCCTGGGGGGGGCGGAACTACAGACATATGAATGGGACCCTGCTCCATCGCTTTGGGCAACGGGCACATACTGCCACGGACTGTTTTTCAACAAGCATCAGAGGCAGTTACTGTTAGCCCACAAACATTGGCATGTATGAGTAGAAACACTTTTGCATATATCAGTGCCTCTACTTTTTACATATTTTTCCATATGCTTTTATACTTCCCACAAAAAACTTGAACAAGCAAAAACCCTGGCCTTTACATCAGACTAGCATTCTTAAAAGTACCTTTATCTTGTATTTATCTTGCTTTTCTCCCTATTCATAATATAAGCATGGGAATTTTATATTAAAAATAAATTATTTTCATATTTATAAACAATTTAATTTTCACATAACAGTTTTACTGTTCACTGAAGATATGTAAATGTTTTGATTGGCTTCCTCATTCAATCAATTGGGATGAGACACACCAATTTTAGCTTGAATGAACGAACAAATATGTCAGTTGTTTATGCATTCAAAATGGGCTGGGGTTTTTTGCAAATTACTGTATATATATGCTAATTAACAAGTAAAAGTAACGCTAAACTAAAGTTTACATTACTAAAAGTTAAACTCTTTAAAATTGTTTTGAGTGATATTCTGTGCCAGTCTGAAATGCACCATCATAATGCGTCTGTTAAAGCTCCTATTAAAAGGCACTGCATTAGCCCGCTTTAAAAATACAGAGGCTATGTTCTCTTCCAGGAATAAATTGAAATAACAAAAAGATGCAAATTACATTTTTTCATGTGCTATATTTTGAAAGGAGAGCACACTTATATCCCCACTCTCAACATGGCACATCGGAAGAAGAATCAGGGCCTGAAAGAAGGCGAATGTTTGTGCTCTGACAGAAACTGCTTTCTTCTGTCTCAGGTTAAATGAGTTTGTAGCAATAGCCAGGTGTTATTGTGTGTATTTCTGTGTGAGGTGTGGCCCCGGCAGATGTGCCCGTTACAAAGGAATCTGTTTACCCGCATTTGTTGACATAGTGGCTAACCTTCTCACCACCTCCTCCGCTGCCACACTCTCCTTTGTCGTACCACCACTTGTTTTTCAATTTGTCCAACAGGCCTTGTTCATTCAGTTTTAAAACTGCCAGGTTAACTGCACTTCTTGAAACGATAAAACATAGTTTGTCAGAGTGAGCAGAACCCAATCAGAGATATTTAGAGAAAAGTATCCCATTTCCCATACTCCTTACATATAAAACACATAAACACACTGGACAAACCTCTCTTTTTGCTCATGTTGTGATATAAACACGGATAATTTGTCCCTAACAAGAATAACACAAGACCTCTAATATGAAAGAAGCAAAAAATCTATACATCTTCTTCTCTCTCTCTGCTCTTGCTCTTTTTGTTCTGTTATTTTATACTTCCCCATGCTTCCTCATTACTCTATAGTCAATATTGCTTTGAGAGACACAAAAGACCACAGTATCGAATGCCTGCTTCTACCACTGTGGGCTACTTTTTAATAGTCTCAAAGTGCAAGGTGTAAGGTGTAAGGTGTATCTCTGCCTCAAAATTCATTTCTCCTTAAGCTGCACTCTCACTTGTTAACAGTTTTTAATCCTATACACCACAACATGACCTTGCCAGCTGTACATTCGAACCCTAAAAACAATGTGCTATTTAAAAAGGTTGCCAAGAATCATATAACAGTGTGAAGAATCTTATAAAAGCACCTCCATATGATCTAAAATTTTACAGTGCAGTACAGTACAGTGCCTGAAATACAGCAGGGGTACAGCTGTGAACAGGCAATGAGATGGGAACAGAAATGCTAATATTCACTAAATGCTAATTACATTACTGTGGATATACTACATACAAAACAGTTCTACTGAAAGCATGTCTACTGTTTGAGCATGTCATGTCAGCAACATCAGACATGCATGAAATAAAGAGCACTAATTCACAGAAGCATAAATATAGCCAGTTTCTGAGTGGTACCGATGCATGTTGATTTTAGTCTGTGTGCAGTTTCTTAGACTGAGATGTCCTAACAAACCAAAACATACCAAAAATCCTCTGCAGCACACTTATACATGCCCCTAAATGGCCTAACATTAAACTACAAGAAAATAGCTTCTAGTTTTGGTATTGTACAATGATAATGTTATAATATATCAAACCCCCCAGGTATCTCATGATCAAAAATGACAATAAATATGAAAAAAAAGGTTTTTCATTTGGCTATAAGAAATTTGGAATAAATTGCGAAAAAAATGGAAAACGTAGAATTTAGAAAAAGAATACATTTAATTGGTTTCAAGAGAGGTTTATCCTGAATACAGTTTATCCTGAATGCAACACTGACAAAGACACAGCCCACAAGGACGAGACTGCAGTGAAAAAGTAATAGAATGCAGAGAGGCCCATCTGAGCTGAGGAGGGGAAGAGACAGAAGAGTGTTAATGAGTGCTGGAGACATCGAGCCGAGGGAAAGCTGCAGCTCTACTCTGACACCACACACACACACATCTCTCTGCCACGCTGGTGGAGGCCCTCTTTCCTCACACGCAGGAGTGACAGACAGATGATGGTAACTCCAGCAAAATGACTGTCCCAGGAAGCTACCCTCATCTGTAAGTTACTCATCTCACCAAGGTCAGCAAGAAAAACCTGGGCTATGCTGGACTTCCTTAAAAGACCGAACGTGGTAGAGTTTACAGACTGAATGGTATTCACTGGTCAGACTGGGTGCTCATCTAAGCGGAGATGTAATAATATGTGTGTGCCAATATACACACATACATAAAATTTTGAGCATTTAAGTCTCTCCTCTTTTTTCAGGCCCTCCCTCCAGTCTGTAAATTCTACAGTAAGTGCGAGAGCAGGGTAGTGTCAGAGCAGACTGGGCATTCACTGGGCTCGCCATTCAAATATAAGCATTATCATCCTCATCATATGATAAAAAAACATATCAAAATTTAATTTTAGTATCGATTAGACCCACATGCAACTCAGTAAACTGAGTAAATTATCTCATAAAGTAAAACAAATCCCAAATGAACACACGTACAAACACACACACACAAAATAACAGTTGCAGCCATAGCTCCGCCACACATAACAATGCTAATGTAAGCAAAAGAAGCAAACCAAACAGCAAAACAAAAGAAATAACGAAAATATCAGATAGAGATAGGCACGCCAGGGAAGGTGGAATACCATAACAACACATGACATATTGTTATACTACTCCACCCACCTTAACTGTGAGCCCTTGGGCGTGGCCACTCCGTAGCCTTTGGAGTCCAGGTTGCCTCCAACCTTCATGGTGTCGCAGGGCTTGCGCTGCTCCGTGTACTCATTCATTGTTGACTCCAGCAGGAAGGCGTACTTTCCTTTTGATTTCCTCACCCGAGCCACGCCTTCTGCTGTCGTCTTAGTGAAAACTGTAGGCTCAGCTGACTTCATGTAGCCCCACATTTTCTCATATACAGCAATCTTTGACCTCTAGGAGTTGGGCAGAGGGTGAGAGAATGCTAAGCGGACAAATGCCTGGGCAAAGGTTCAAGATTCAAGATACTTTATTCGTCACATGCAGTCATACGAGTACAACACACAGTGAAATGTATCCTGAAACGCTCCTGTTACTGACTGTGCAAACATTAAAACAATAAGTAAAATCTACATTAAAATTAAAATCTAAAATTCTAAAACTTAAAAACTAAAATTCTAAAATTAAAAAATCTAGTCCTTTGTATGTACATTGTGCATTGTGCAAATGGAAGGTAGTGCATACACTCAAATTATTGAAGTCAAATGTCATGTTAAGGGCAGTAACTAGTATGGAATAGAAAAAATGCAATCCAGCTACATTTCTCTCAGTTTAACTAACTATTTAATGTTTTATTTATTAAGTCATTTTATAAATGTGTCCTCATATTGTTATATATGCTACGTAAACAATGCATTCACAGAAAAAATAAAAAAAATCTATACGACAGCTGATGTGTTCAAATAAGGTAGATCAAATTAAAACTGAAAAACAATTCCTGAAATATTTCTTACATATATATATCTATATCTATATCTATATCTATATCTATATCTATATATATATTAGTGATGCACCGAAACCCAGATATTTTGGGACTGAAATTGGGGAGACACTTGGCCGAAAACCGAAACCGAACACCGAAAGGGACAAAAACTTATTAAATTATTAAAAGAATCTGTTACAAAACTATGAACATGTTCAATTAGCATTCAAACAATGCACAATGTAATATATAATTTGAAATAAAATATTTTACTTGGCCCCACTCATTTATAGC